>JANIVW010000013.1:0-207000 GCA_030555995.1 Isabelozyma heimii
GCTCTATATGAACTCCTCTGCAATATATGAACTCCTCTGCAATAGCTTTATGAATCTGTATTCTTATCCACTGATTAGCAGTAGTAGAATCGATAAGATCTTAAGCATTAGTAGGACTACTACTTCATCTCTGGTAATTTTCACTGATTTCATTAAGGTGCTGCTTGTCTTTCGCCCTGGTTTATTCTATCTTCTATCACCTGAAGTGCCACTTGTCTTCTTCTTTCTGCCACTGAATTGGCCACACTCTTTTGTGCCTGGTTTGCCTGCTCGAATCTCTTCCGAGCCCTAAAGTTACTTTGCTCTATGGATTCATCATTGAATGGGGTCACGATTCCTACGAGGACAGCGAGATCATAGAATTTATCGAAAATCACTTGGAGGAATGGTTTGGTGATAGCAGGAAAGAATTCCACAAGTTGGAAAGTATCCAGAGCATCTCCTTTGATGATCGAATTTTGATCAGAGCTACCACTAGCGGTGGTTATTGGTAATATTGGATCAGTGGAAAATGATTGGTAGAATCTTAAGTAAGTGTAAGATATTATGAAACTGGCAATAGAAGGAATCGCTGGGTATAATGATCGGCCAATAAGCAATGACCATACAATTACCAAATTAAGAAAGAAAAAGGGTAAATGTTTGACTCTGAAATTAATCAAACCTTGGAATAACACTACATTATGTTCCGGAATTAATTGTTTAACCACCACCAAGAATCCAAAGTAATAGGAAATACCACCACCAAGTGGCTTATCCATCCCGCCAACATCACCTCTCACAATGTTGCAAATGATGGTGATCAACACGGTTACAAAGTTGGTTAAAGATCCAACTAATAAGATGAATTTCACCACTTCTTTCCAGCCCCAGAACTTTTCCACGTACTTGGAAGCTCCAAACAAAATGGATGCCGACACTGTAAATGAAACCACCGAGATTTCAGCAAAGATCGAAGTGGTAAACACCCAAGGATAAATGATTGCATATCGAGGAACCAATTGTAAATAAGGAACTAATATATCATGGAATATCAATAGCGATTGAGGATCGGCCTGAAGATGTTGACGGTACTGGACGAACTTTATCAGGAAAATCAACAATGACACAGCTGCCAAACTGGCAAGAACAATCTTAGAAGACCGAGGAACGTTGTGGCTTCTTAATAGTAAGCTAGGCATAATGACAGACGAAGTAGTTTTGAAGAATGAGGAAGTGAAATGAGTAGAGCGTGGATGATTTTCGTCTTGAAAAACGCGAACAAAGCGTCACAGTCGTAGATGTAAGGAGAGTTGTGTACGAAGAAAACTGCATTTAGAATTGACGAAAACTGCACTATAGAATTACGATGAAGTAGCGAGAAGACAGAAGGATTGTACACTGATAATTGAGTTCAAAGAGGTCGTTGTGTAAAAGAAAGCTCGAAGTGGAAGGAGGTGAGCATGGATTATAAGGAGACCAGCTATTCCCCTAACATAGGGTGATAAACTTGCAAAGCAAAGCAAAGCAAAACAAAGCCAGGTGCTTAACTGATCACATCAATTCTTTGGACCAGCTGCACATTGATTCCATCCTACACTATAATTAAAACAAATAGAAATTCAAAAAGTAAATAAAAACGATGTATGTATAAATCATATGTTATATGGAGCCCTTAGTATAAGGTCGAATCTTCATTGATTAAGCTTTTGAAGTGTAAGCCTTTGAAGATGGAGTGTAACTCAAATAAGTAACACTACTTCCTTTGTAGTAAGAAGGAACAGTCTTACCGGTATCATTGTTATCAACACCTCTTGGTTGGAAAAGACCTTGGGCGAAACCAGTTAAGGTAGAACCAACATCTTTAGCAATGAATTTAGAAGCGACGGCAGGAGCAGCAATAACAATAACGTACAATACCAAGATCAAAAAGTATAAGGTACAGTACTTTCTCACCATTCTCTTTCTTAACTTGGCTTGTTTCAACGAATAAATTGGAGGTCTGATCAATCTAGAAGGTTTCAACCAGAACAACATGGTAGAGTGCCATCTGTCAATCAATGGAATGAATAACACTGGTAATTGAACGAATAAAATAACATGAGCTAAAATGAAATCACCAGCAAATTCAGACATTTCAATAATCTTAGCACAGAATTCACGAGCTGGTTGAGTCCAAGCCATCCATCCTAAACCAGATCCGTACCATTTACCAGTCCAGAAAGCAGTGTTAGCCTTATCATTCTTGAATTCTCTGGTTAAGAAACATAAGGTCAAGAATTTGAACAATAATCTTTGAATGTAAATCATAGCGATAACCCCCAATAACATTCTGGCAAAGTTGAAACCAGACAAAACCCACATAACAATGAAGAAGATTAAGTGAATTACAACAGCAAAACCATGGGCAACACCAGCAATAACAGCACCAGTCTTTTTACAACATAATCCCAACATTGGACCAGCACAACAAGCTAAACCAACACAGACTGCCAAAACACCCATATCGATAACAACTGGTGCCAAAGCACAAATCACAAGTCTAAGAGTAGAGTTAACGGCAATTGGTGCTGTAGATCCATCGATTTCATAGGAGTTCTTAGTCACACCAGTTTGAGCACAGATGAAAGTGTAGGCAACGAACAAACCAGCAGTGTAAATAGCACAAGGAATGAAATCGGCGAATAAGACGTTAGATCTATGGGCTCTGGAAGCATCACCGGCAGCCTTTTCAGAAATGTCACCAGTCAACTTACGTTTGAAACCGGTAATTCTAGATCTAGACAAACGAACATAACCAATCCAAGAGTTTCTATGCCATTTAGTGTTACCACGAGACAACCATCTTATGAAATCTCTATAATCAATAAAGAAATCTTCCCAAGCGAATTGATGAGGGTTAAAGATGAAAGGAGATAACACCAAGGAAGACAAGGAAGCCCAGAACCATAACAAAGGAGCTTGCCAGTGAGAAACAGTACCAAATAATAACACCAACATACATCTGGCTCCCATATAGATAGAAGAATCAGCAAATCTGGAGTATAAAATCGAGAATGGGATACGAGAAGTAGCAAAACCACGTCCAGTAGAAATATATCTAGCACCACCAACAGTTAAATCGGTGTATAACGAAGTAGAGTAAATCTGAGCAACGAAAACTTCAAACATTGGGGATAAAGAAACGAAATGACGAATAAGTCTTTGAGAGGCTTTCCAGACACCTCTTTCGATTAATTCTTGAACAACCAATGGAATGAATGAAATGAAGAACACAATGAAAATGGATAAAGTATAACGTCTAATCCAATCAATAGCAGGAGCAAAGTTGTAACATCCTAATGGATATAAAATATCTCTGATTGGAAGATTTCTGTTATATTCACAAACAATTGATTCGTGAGCCAAAGCATTCAAGTTAGCTAAAACCAAGATGAAAACTTGTAAAGATAATTGAATGAACAAGTTATTGATGTGGAAACCTGGATGACCATAGAAGAAAGATAAGAATCTGTCTAATGGTAATTGAGTTGATAAGTAGTAATATTCTCTCGATAACATTTGCTCACCCATACCAGCACCAATCTTGGTGGTGAAATTCAAAATAGATCCAAAACCCATATCTCTACCTTTACCACATTGATAATACTCACAATGTTTGATACGACCACCTCTACAGACAGCAGTCATACCGGCATAGATATCTTCGTTCAAATGTAAACCCTTTTGAGCCTTAGAAACACCACCTCTAGTTAACATGAAAGTAGCATTCAAGAAATCAGGATGTCCATAATGTAACTTACCACCAATTTGAGCCAAAGTTCTAGCGAATAATGTACCGAAAGTTTGTTCTTTACCGGCAGCGACATCACCCAAAATACCAGAGTTTTCAGAGAAAATGTATTCACGAGCACCCAAAATAGCAACAGGATAAGTTGGACCATCAGAATCGGTGTTCTTCAAACCAGGAGCATAAGGGTTAACATGTTCAACGTTCAATTCTTCGAATTCAGCCAAGACAGATCTAATTTTCAAACATTCTTCTAAATAGTTATCTTGATTTGCATCAATCAATTGAATATATTCACCACGGTGGAAAATAATCGAATGATTTTGATTATCAGATTTACCATCACCTAAAATTGGATTACCAGATAATTGAACTCTGAACTTTGGACGACGTCTACCATTTTCTAAAATCTCACAATGACCATCAATCAAAGATGAGTAAACTCTTGGTTCTTCTTCTTCAGTTAATGGAGGTTCTTCGTCTAAGTAAGCAATTTGTAAATCTGGGTAAGCTCTTAATAAGAATTCGGCATTTTCCATTTCATCGTCTTTGAACTTGGATAATCTTTGCATAGCAACGACGAATTTGAACTTTCTTCTAGCCATTTTTTCTAAAGCCATTTCCAATCCTTCAGGGTCACCACCGAAGTATTGGACTAATTCAGGGTTTTCAACACGGTATAATAATTTGATAGCTCTTGCGTAGTTCATGAAACCAGAAACAGTTCTGTACAAGGTTTGGGATCTCAAAGAAGCCCAAATTCTTGTTCTTAAAGTATATTCTGGAGCAGCAGATTTAAAACCAATACAGTAGAATGGTAAATCATCAATCTTAGATTTTAATCCATCTTCGTTAGTCTTTTCTGGATCGTCACCATTTTCATAGGCAGCGGTTTCTTCAGCTAAAATCTTGGTATCTTTAACAAAACATTCCCATTCAACTGGGTGTAATTGTTTCAAATATTCTAATAAGGTAACACGAGAGAACTGGTCATCTTCTCTGATAATTTCTCTTAAAGATAATAAAATCTTTTCCGAGTAATGAGGAGTGAACACAGTGAAAGTAGGCATGTTGTCAACAGGTAAAGGTTCCAAAATTGGAGTAGCTAACGATTGAGCAAAGAAGGAGATACGTCTTTCTGCTTCAGAGTCTCTTGGGAAGAATTCAGTATCGAAATTGTTATCATCTTGACTAACGAAGAAAGTTGGAGCTCTCAAAGTACGTTTACCTTCAACTTCAGAAGGAACTTGATGATACAACAATTTTTGCACGTGGTCAATAGCTAACAAATGTTCTCTGTACATGGAAATAACAATGGCATTCCAAATTTGGGAGATTAAAACCTTTGGTTTATATTTAATTTCCATTTCAGTGGTAGCCAAAATCTTAGAGTAGATTCTCTTTGGTAATCTGGTGAAAATGTTTCTCCATGGGGTTAAGATGGAGATACCTAAGTAGAACGAACGACCAACGGAGTAAATACAGTTACAGATAATCCACCACATGTAAGTATCCAAGAAGAACAACAAGAAGTCAACAAGATACATCAATCCTAAAACAACTTTACCTTGTTGTTTACACAATTTGTTGGCAAACCAGAAGTCACCAATACATCTCATGTTAGCAGTAGATAAGTATCTGATAGCATCTCTCAAGGATAAAGTCAAGAAGAAATAGGATTCGGAGAATTTAGCAGCGAAAACGGCAACCCAAATAAGATAAGACATCCACATATCCAATCCCTTTAATTTGGTAAAGTTAGCGGTGAAAGCTTGCGAAGCAATGTATCTTCTGTTTCTCTTGTTCAAGTAGGAGGTGAATAACCCACCTAAAGGCATGATGGAGAAGAAAACCAAGGTAGCAATAGCAATGAAGAAACCAACAATGGACACCACGTGAGCTGATTTAGAAATAGCTTCTAATCCAGCCCAGTAGAAGGTGAAAACAACTGGTACCAAGTTAATAAGGAAAATTATGATAATGAAAATTAAACGACGAGTCAAATGTTGAGCACCAGCCCATTCTCTTGGAACGAACATCCATTCGAAAACAGTGGCCCAAATTTGAATGAAAGAAGCAACAACACCTCCAATAGCAGCGGCAGCCCATCTAGAGGAAGCAGTTGGTTGATTGTTCAAAGTTTGCACGTAATGCTTAGTATATAAAGTTGGGGAGTTATAAGCTGTGTACATCCAATAAACCGATGCGTGAAGAATCCAAATTCTATTGAAATTGGTGATGAAATGTAACCAGGTTCTAATTTCTTTATAGGTTTTGAAGAACACGTTAGACCATTCAACCTCGCCTAATCTTAAGAATCTTTCTTCTTGAGGAATATCAACTAATCTAGTACCATCATTGAAGATAATACGAGAGATACCTTCAGGGTACCAGAACAATTGATTGACATCATCATAACCAATAATTTGATTATGATCTTTTTCACGCTTAACGAATCTACCTTCGTAGATTTCGTAAACTTGAGATCTCAAGAAACGGTATAATGGGGTAATAACACGGTTAAGATAATCACCTTCAGGAACTGGTTCTTGCCTTTGTTGGCATTGAGGAGACATCAAATAATCAAAAGCAGTTTTATAGATGTAACAAATCAATTCCGGAGTGAAACGGACTTGATTGGCTTCACCCCAAAGTAACAAGTACAAAGCAATATCTCTTACTCTTTCTTCGGGGCTTAAAACATTCATTTTAGCCTTCCATCTAATTTCGGCAGCTTCCAAAGAGTAGTCACCTTCTAATTCAGCAGCTAAAGCATCAGCATCTTGGCCTAATTCTTCAGCGGCTTTTCTAGCCTTCTTAGACTTCTTAGAAGCTTTTCTAGCCTTTTTACCGACTTTACCCAACTTCATATTGGCGAATCCAATAGAATCATCCAAATCCTGTTGAGAAGCGAAATACCACTTTTTATAGTTGGCAGTTTCACCACCAATATAATCAGCATGTAAAGACAATAAAGCTTGAGCTGGGGACATACGGGAAGCTCTCGAATCCAATAAGGTCATGAAATAATCAAACATATTTCTCATAGAATCCCTTTGGAAACCAAATTTGTTGGTCAAATCAATGAAAATATCTTCAATGTGTTCGACTTTGATTGGAGCTTGAGGATCAGCAGACCAAGCAGGATAAGGCAAATTAGAAGATAATTGAAATTGGGTAGGATCATAGTTTGAGTTAGCACCGTAGATTGGAGTAGAAGTACCGGATGATCTTGGACCCCCGTAACTCATTTGAGAAGGAGTATATTGGGTACCGTATTGATCATAACCAGGCGTACCAGGCGCACCACCACCACCGTAACTGAAATCAGAGAAGGCTTCTGGGTCGGCGTTGTAACCTTGAGGTTGGTTGGCGTTGTATTGAGTATTTTGATAGCCATCCATATCATAAGGTTGTTGTTGATACTGCAAGTTAGGATCATAATAGTCTTGACCTCCTTGGTGACCTTGGTTCACATCATAAGGTTCCTGTTGATAATACCCGTCCTGAGGCGGAGCACCACCAGGTGCACCCCCTTGGTTGGGATCATAGTAATGATTATCGTTATACGACATCTATTATTCTGTTAGTAAGTAGTTTTTTTAGCGAATGACAGGATAGACCAGTAGACTATGAGAAAGAAAGGGCTAACAAAAAAAAAAAAAGAAGTTAAGAGATAAAGGAGAATAAAAAAAAAAAATCAGGATTTACACCCCTGTAAGCGTGAAGCATTTCACGAAGAGCAACGTCCTGATCCAGCGTAGTACCATAAAAAAAAAAATAAAAAAGGAATTAAATTAAATTCTAAAAATGGTACAAGAATGAATAAATCAGGAAAGAGAGATTTTTAAGGGAATTTTGTGGCTGTAAATTGAAGAAAAACAACAAAAAAGAAACGAAGGTGCAGGTTAAAAATACCACAAATAAAAATAGCAAAAAAAAAATAGCTGAAACTTTAAAAGGGCGTAGTCGTCGTGCGTGACACAATTGTTGGCTTTCACTGATTTATCTGCTAAGGAGGAAGAGGATGTGTCAAGGGTTTTGACGTTGGGATAATCCGAAATGCCCATTCTGAGCTGCTTCACTGTAGTTGATCGATCAACGGACTTATTCGCCCTCATGTGGTATCATTTTCCCCCAAAAATTTGGGCACCCGTCTCTCTTGTCTCAGTGGAAAATGATGAAATTGCCAAAACTGCCCTTTCCCAAGCCCAAACCCAGTCATTTGCCGTCCCAGCTGCCCCTCTCATTCTGTCTGGATGTCTCATGTCGGATAATTATACATACATTGACCTATACTTATGATAGAGTATACCGATATCAAGAAGAAGAAAGATAGGATTTGAATTGATTTTTCAATAAACAAATTCCAGGTACCACTAAGCATGGTTCCTTTTTTGTCGTCCCCTACCCAGATAAATAGTTTAAACACGACGCGACATTTTTCCCTTGTTATGATCGCCCTCGGAAGTGATTTATCCTGATTTACAGGGTGTGTCGGGCTGTACATTTGTTCCGACTGTTCCCATACGTTATCGCGATGAATTTCGTCCTGATTCAGGAGGGGTTTACCACGACCGCGCACCTTTGTGTGAGTGATGCATGTCATCCCATTACTTTTCCGTTTTGGGAATCAAGTCTATTTTTAATTCTTCACTACGTATATAGACATCCTTTTGGTGTTCAAACTCAGGTGTTCAATTTTCTATATAGACTACATCCCTTCAACTTTCTATATGCCCACTTCTATAAAGCTATGCCTTATCCATTCTGATGACGTCAATCACCCTCACGGTAAACAGTATACCGATGTCTAATCACTCCATCCTAATGATGTCAACTCTTTTCTGATTTCATCTTCTTTCTTGATCTTATTCACTTGAGTGTCTTCCAATGGATCTCCGTTGGCTTGCTTCATCTTCAACATTTCAATTGCTCTCAATTTCTTCAATAATGATCTGATCTTTTTATCTTCAAGCGACCCTGTGCCTCCTACAATGCTACCACCGGTCACTGGCGAAGCTTCCGCTGGTGCTGATGTTGGCGCTGATGTTGGTGCTGGGGATTGTTCTTGAGGAGCTGGCGAGTCGGCCTTCTTTTGTTCTCTCTTCTTACGGTTCTTCAACGTAGTTTTACTCTCCTTCACCACAGGTGCAGCCCCGGGAATCGTCTTTTGCCTAATCACTGGAGCAGTCGCACTGGCTAATTCCTTCTCATACAATGAAGTAGTGGCTCTGTTGCCTCCACTTCCTCTAGCATGAGGTGGTCTATAAGCACCAGTAGGTTTTTGAGAAGCGTTGGCCAATTTGATTTGATGGTTGGTATTCCATTCCTTTGCACTTTCATGAACATCGAATTCAGCTTCTAAGTTTCTTAAAGGTGGGAATTTATCGACAGTTTGAGGCTTCCAAGCAATTGAATATAAGTCTTGATAGTTTTTCATGTACACCAATTTCCCACTAGCATGCCAGACCTTTAATCCATTATCGACTCTTAATCTTGGAGAGGTTGTGGCAGTTAAAATAAATCTGCCACATGGACTCCATTCACAAACTGAAGTGTTGGAAGCTTCAAAACTAGCCACCTTGCTGAACTTATTTTGACGGTCATAAATATCCACAGTACCTTGCAAATTACCAAAACCAGCCACCAAAATAAATCTAGCATGAGGAGAGTATAATATGGTATTACGGGGTTTGGTAGGTAAGGAATGGATCGAGCTACCTCTAGCATCAAAGAAGGTGGTTTCTGATGGCATATAACCATAAATCACGGCAAATTCACGAGCTGATGGGGACCAAGTAATATCATGGATTGGACCTTCACGTTTTAAATCAATTCGAGCATCGTAAGTACCCGCAATACCTAATAAATATAAGTTACTTTCCCCATAATACGATTTGTTACTAGTATCATGATCGATAGATGCCAATGCTAAGAGTGCAGTACCTATAGAGTTCCATTTCAACTGGCATCTTTCTGCTTTGAAGAAGGTTTTGGAGGTGAGAGGCTGGTTGAAATTCGAGATGTTATAGAGTAAAACTTGAGCAGGTTTACTGTTTTTCTCGGGAACAAAAATTGCAATGGAAGGATTTAAACCCGGACTAATTTGGAAATTTTGGAAAGTCACCGATGAATCATTGAATTTGAATTTAAAATCGGGTTTATTAATTTTGGAAGAGTCCAAGTTTTCCAAATTTTCCGTAAGGTAGAAGAAATGGATTTCTTTGTTATTAAAGTTTTTAGCGAACGACTTTTCATCCTGGGTGAATTGAGGTTTCCAGCCATTTTGTTGCTTATTAGTCCATTTATACACGACTTTTTGGGTATTGATATGAAATATCAAGATATTATCGGTCCAAATTCCACTTTCTTTATCGATCAATACTGGTTTGGTCCATAATGCTAAGTAGCTCCCATTAGGACTGAAATGTAAATCAAAAGTATCATTCACCTCGATTTTGGCCACTGGCGTGGCATTGGCATCTGCCTTGACAACGACAACTTCAGTGGGCTGAGTATAAGCAAAGTACTCTCCGTTATCGGAGTACAATGCTGATCGACATTCTTGATTGGGCCTGGTAAACGTGGATATCTCTTCATAATCCTGTATCAAATCAACTGCTTTCGGTTGACGGCCTATTGGTTAGTACAACTCGCTGAAAATCCCCCGATGATACATACAGAAAAATTGAGTAGTTGCCGACATTGCTAACTTCTTCACTGACACGTTAACCAACGATAATGAACACAACTGGAGGGAAAAGAATACAGTGATCACCAAGTTGACTAGCACAGTTGGACTTTTCTTCTTTTTTTCCACTGTCGACGCAAAGTTACACAAAACGTAATGCACCAAGTCCAGCACCATATAGGATACGAAGATGAAAGAAGAGAACCAAGAAAAGAAACGAGGGTCAGGAGAGTGGAGAAGAGTCGGATTAGGTGACAAGGGCTGGATACAGCGAGAGAATTAGATCCGATGAAGAGAATCTGAGCGATAGTATCAAACGAAGCTAATGTGTAATTAATTATATAGTGCAGAGAATGCAATATAGTCGAAGATATCACTTGGAATGAACAACTTAGTGCCTTGAGAGTACCACGGAGATTATAGTTACTGTGTGCATAAGGGAAGAAGGCTTTCTGTGGTTCCCATTGTAAGCACTCATAAGCATTGTGGTAACTTTTAAGAGTCAATGCAAGTAAAAGGCCACAAGTAGTGAAAGCTGCAGAGTGTAAACAGTCTCTGCAACACGAGTCCGAAACTGCGCTACTAGCAAAGAAGCTCTTTCTATTTCGTAGACGATAAGAAAGGCCGATCTTGGCTTCATCGGAGGAGGACTGGACATCGATGCCGACACTACAGGACTTCGCCAAATTTGAAATGCCCCATCTCATTAGCATGTTTGGATGCTCCCATTTCTCCAACCAATATCTTATAGCACTCAAGACACCGCACTCTGAAGGTGGTAGTGTTGGTGGAATAATTCTGTGACTGGAGCAAGCCAGCGATCTCACGGGAGCTAGCATTGATCAGCTCTTCCAATATAATGTCCCAATTCCCTACGTCCTCTCGTTTATCTGTAGTAGAAAGCAACAGATTGGTCACTAAAAGGTCGTAGTGAATACCGGAGTAAATGAGGTTGATAAAAGTGCACGGGTCATCCACTTCGAATTTTATGAAATTGCCCAGTTCGATGTCAATACAATTGATTCTAATATTAAAATGTTCAGCTAGAATCCCTAACTCAATGGCTCCCCCCCAAGAATCCTTTTTAGATATCCAATCGCAATACTTATCCACTGGCTGGCCAAGCGTGACCTCATCATACAAAGGGTTTGTTCGTATTTTACTCACCACAATGGCTCGAAGTTTGTCATTAGTGAGCTCACCTCCTGGTTTGAACGACTCAGTTCCTTTCAAGGCATAGGAAATGGCATTGAACATACAAGCATTGTCATCTGGGATATTTCGGAGAATTAAATATGAATGAAGTTTCTCAACAAACACTGATGGGATATCAGATCTGTCGGATTCTTGCTTGGAGCTCGTTTGTTCAGTGCATCCGCTGAGCTCTGCAATGAGCTGGTCCCCTGATCGTATGCCACAGTCTTTGACCTTAGCACTCAAGTCTAAAGGCTTTACGGGAAACCCAGCTTTGATTGCCCCCACCTTCAAGTTAGGGTCGTTATTAACAAGCTTGGGGTGTTGTGGAAGTACCTGCTCATTGATAACTGATTCTAATGGGATATCAAGTTGTTCGTCATCAATAATAACAACTTCACTAGCATGGGGTGTCTTTAATCGGAGCCTCATCTGGGTGTTTGGCATCTTCCTCCAGCTTTGTCGGCTGTCAAAAGCTGAGTGCGATTTTTATTTGCGCTTATCTATACTCAATCTGAACATGAATTAAAACCATGAGAATTATTGATGCACATATGAACATTATTGAAATTAAAAGCTTTCATAGTACAGCTTGGAGGGACGTATCTTCTCGTAAATGTTTATTGAATGCTAGTATACAAAATCAGTCGGTCATTTCTTCGTCTTTAGATTCTTTGGGGTCCAATTCTCCGGATGGAATTCCCGTTATTAAGGCATCAAGATTATCTTTCCTCTCATATGTAAGTTTATCAAATGCAGCTTTATCTTGCTGTTTTTCTCGTTCAAGATTCTTATACTTCTCCACAGACTCTATAAATTTATTCATGTTTAATCCAGTTGCAGCTTCACTTTCTAAATTCGTGTATGGTTTCACCTTCAAGTCCTTAAGTCTTCTCTTATGCACTTTACCTTTCCAGTGTCTGTCTAAAGCACTTTGATTTTCGAAATATTTGGCACATTCAATACAGTAGTATTGTCCTAATCCTGGTTTGTTTTCGTCAATTGGTTGATGTTTCAATTTATAGATTTTCTCTTTGCTAGACAAATCATCATAGATCAAATCGAGATCTCTGGTTCTTCTTTTGGTTTTATACCTTTTCACGCTATATCTACCCATATCTCCTAATGTATGCACTATTTGATTTCATGAGATGACTTGCAGTTTTTTTTTACTTATCTCATCTGTCTGGTGCACGGGGCTATTTTTCAAGTGAGACCCGTACCTTTAGTGTCTCGGTTCCTCCACGCTTCATATAGCAGTCACAACAGATCACATGATTTCGCGTTTTCTCCACCCATGCACCACGCACTGCTAACGTAATCAGAACCACAAACCATCACATTAGTCATACGAAAAATAGCACCCTAACGAAAAAATACTAGGTCAAAAAAAGACATAGACTACTATCTTATTCTTTAACCAAATAATAAAAAAGGTATGTTATATTGTGGAAACGTAGATGAGGGGGTAGCGTCATCGATGTTAAGTAAGGGCTGATCTGATTAGCTACTTTCAGCAGTAGAATGATGCAGAAATGGAGAGTGAAATTTTTTTTTGATGACAAATAAAATCAAAAAGTATAAATAACACTTCAACTCCCTCATCTCTTTTTTGAATACGAAGAGTCATACTAACAATTCAGACAAAATGGCTAGAAGACCAGCTAGATGTTACAGATACTGTAAGAACAAACCTTACCCAAAATCCAGATACAACAGAGCTGTCCCAGACGCTAAAATTAGAATCTACGATTTAGGTCGTAAGAAGGCTTCTGTTGATGAATTCCCATTATGTGTTCATTTAGTCTCTAACGAATTAGAACAATTATCTTCCGAAGCTTTGGAAGCTGCTCGTATCTGTGCTAACAAGTACATCACCAAAATCTCCGGTAGAGATTCTTTCCACTTGAGAATCAGAGTCCACCCATTCCACGTTTTACGTATCAACAAGATGTTGTCGTGTGCCGGTGCTGATAGATTGCAACAAGGTATGAGAGGTGCTTGGGGTAAACCACATGGTTTAGCTGCCCGTGTCGCCATTGGTCAAGTTATCATGTCTGCTAGAACCAAAGATTCTAACAAGGACGTTGTTATCGAAGGTTTAAGAAGAGCTAGATACAAGTTCCCAGGTCAACAAAAGATCATCATCTCTAAGAAATGGGGTTTCACTCCATTGGACAGAGCCGATTACGTTGCTAAAAAGAGAAACGGTGAAGTCAAAGACGACGGTGCTTACGTTAAGTTCTTGAGTAAAAAGGGTAACTTGGAAAACAACTTGAAACAATTCCCAGACTACCAATACCAAGCTTAAGTTTATATAGTGTTCACTAAATAAATCATCAAGTCTTAATAAGTTGTAGTAAGCTATGGATTCCTGTGTCCGTACTGAATTTCAATAATTTTTTCAGACGCAATTTTTCCTGACACAAGTGTAGATTTTCCTGACAGAAGCTGTGTTTTTCCTGGCACAGTAGTTTTTCCAGACACAAACTTTGTTTTCCAGACGTGGATATATAGATGCAAGCAGTAGGGTATAGCACGTTCAGAGTAGTATGTGAAGAGACTGATAACACGTTCAGATGACGATCCAGTTGCATCGCTCAATACGTGTTTCAAGATCTTCTTTCGTGGCGCAAATCTCACCGTTTATTGTGGACATAATAATGTAGGTCCACGCGCTAAAAAGCTTTCGTGTTCAAAAATATATATAATTGAGGTTTTCCCAAATTTATTCTGAATTTAACGGAAACTGTATACAACAACAATGTCATTCTCCCATAAAGAACAACCAGACACCTTAGTACTTTTCGATGTCGATGGTACCTTAACCCCAGCCAGATTAGAAGTCTCTGACGAAATGAGAGAAACCTTACAAAAATTAAGAAAGAAGGTTGTCATTGGATTCGTTGGTGGTTCTGATTTGTCTAAACAAGTTGAACAGTTAGGTCCAACCGTATTGCAAGATTTCGACTACTGTTTCTCTGAAAATGGTTTAACTGCCTACAAGTTAGGTAAAGAATTGGCTTCTCAATCTTTCATTAACTGGATTGGAAATGAAAAATACAACAAATTAGTCAAATTCATCTTGAGATATTTGTCTGATATTGACATTCCAGTTAGAAGAGGTACTTTCATTGAATTCAGAAACGGAATGATCAACGTCTCTCCAGTTGGTAGAAATGCTTCTACTCAGGAAAGAAACGACTACGAAAAATTCGATAAGGAACATAAAGTTAGAGAAAAATTGGTTAGTGCTCTTAAGGAAAACTTTGCAGATTACGGTTTAACTTACTCCATCGGTGGCCAAATCTCTTTCGATGTTTTTCCAACAGGATGGGATAAAACTTACGCTTTACAACACGTAGAAAATGAAGGTTTCAAAACCATTCATTTCTTCGGTGACAAATCTTACAAAGGTGGTAACGATTATGAAATCTACACCGATGACAGAACCGTTGGTCACGCCGTTGAATCTCCAGCTGATACCATTAGAATCTTAAACGAACTTTTCCAATTATAGGTTATTGTGTCCGTAATAGAATAATATAAATATTTTTCATATCCAATGCGGGTACCTGACAACCGATCTTTTTTTGTGCCAACATACCAGATTAGGTTTTGTAGCGCTACAAGTAAGGAAAAAAATACGTCAATAAATACTATGTACAGACAGGCTTGTAGTAAATGGCACCACCATGTTCACCGGCAGTAATAACCTGATCCACTAACTTACCTTTAATTTTTTGATCCTCAAATAACTGTAATCTACTTGTGACGACGTCATTGAGCTTCTTCACTAGCTTCTTCTTGTCACTGGTGGTGTTGCTGACAAAGTCGTTAGGTTCGAGTAGTTTTGGAATCAGCACGGGTTTACAACTCTTGACAACTTTACCATTACCGAATTGACCAAACTCATTGTCTCCAAATGTAACCACATCCTTAGATTCACCCTCATTATCGAGAGTTATGAAAATGTGGTTATTGCCCACAGTAATGTTTTTGAAACCGACATTACCCACAAGATTGAACTTCTCTTTAAATTCAGTCAAATTAAGTAATGACTTAACAATTTGAGGTTGGGGACAAACATGTAGGAATCTAGAATTACCCAATTGACCTTTAATACCGTTACCGAAACTTAACAAGCATTTTTGGCTCTTTCTTCCATCTTCATGGTCGATGTAGTTGAGTTCAACAAAACTAGTCTCTGCACCCGCATACACGTTCTCAATGAGCCATTCACTCTCTCTCTTGTTCTTGAACAAGTGTCGAGTTATGAAAATGACGTCTTGCTGAGACAAAATCTTCTTGGGCACCGCCTGAATATCGGTTCTATAGCTAATTTCTCCACCACATTCCCCATAGGCATTGGAACCCCAAGCCCAGATATTGTTATTGGCGTCACTAACGATATTGTGGGTCAGCCCACAAGCTATATGCTCAATATTTCTTGGTTGTAAATACTTGGTACCATCTTTCTTGCTGACAATTTCGTAGTTCAAGTTCCTCAACTCTAATGGTAGATTGACAATGTTTGTCTGATTGGTTGGCTCAGTAAATGGCGACAAGCTGGGCAAGCCAAATTGACCAAAGTTCTTGGTAGTGGTATTTGTTTTAGAAATAAACAACCTTCCCTGATTACTAAGAATCAAGAGATGACCTTCACCGGTAGCAATATCCTTTGTCTTTTCACCTCGCTTATAGTCATCAAAATTAATTTTGTTATAGAGTTGCTGCTTTTTCAATCCAATCCAGCTGGTGGTTTGAACTCCTTCGAACTCTTTCGTTGAATCAAGTCTAGGGCCATACAAAATTTCCCCCTTTTTTGTCAAATAGTAGATTAAATTACCCGAAACCTCAGTCTTCTTGACTTTAGAAGGTAAGTTGATTTTTTTAGGTTCTTTCAACTTGGGATAGTAATGATAAACCTGCCCATCTTTATCTACAACCACCAAATAGTCCTTTAATACTTTTACATCTTGGATTAAAACATTGTCAAAGAATTTAAATCTGGTGGGGAGTTTTTGCTTGTTTATAGCCCCAAATAAATACAACCCTGCTACTTCCTTAGAGTCCTGGAGGTTGTTGACGAAATCAGGGCTTTTATTGATTTCGTCGGTGATCTTATTCACCAAATACTGGATGTTTTTGGTGTTTTTAGCAGGGTCAGACATATCGGCGATTTTTGAATCGTCAATTTCTCCAAAATTGAGTTTGTTCTTCACCATATTCGACAAATACTCATAATTTAATATGACCTGGTGAGCGGTGACGATCGAAATTAAGAAGAATAACCCAATCCCAACTGCTTTGATCTTTTCTGCTCTTTCTTGTCTCTTTTCATATTTAGCCTTTGCCTGTTTGATTTCATTATGGATCTTGCTGTATTGTTCATAGTATTCTTTGCTACCCGCAACTAATCCTTCTAATCTAGGGTCCTGTTCGATCATTTGGTTGATATTGGCCATATCACTTTCCTGGAATTCGTCCTCCTCATAGTTCTTATATGAGTCGGGTGTTTTTGGAGAAGATCTTAATTCTTCTTCATCTAAATTACCAAATGAGTACTCCTTCTTGTACTTGTTGAACTCATCGATGGACCGATACTTACTCTTGGGATCTACTTTCTTATCACTATAGGCTCTTATAGGGCCCAAGGTTCGTGCGGTCAACCACACATAGTTACCAGGAACATGAAAGCCACGACGAACCAACTGTCTTGCGAACATAGTTGTAGGTGCGGTAGAAGAAGAGATTAGATGATAGGGAAAAAAAGCACGCGCAAGAATAAATTTATGACGCTTTCTTTTATCTGTACAGACACTCCAACTAAAGGATTCGTAGTCAATCACTACCAAGCACAACTTCCCTATGTATCATCATATACTTCCACGCGGGTTGCTCAATTCATGGAGAGGTCCGGTTTCTATACTCACTGGCCAAAGCATTAGAAGTCTCACATACATCACCAAGTTCGATACCAAGAAGTTCGTCCAGTCACTACAAACCAAAGGAGGGTTTACCGAGCAGCAAGCTGAAAGTGCAGTCAACATTGTCAATAAAGCTATTAATGATGGTATCTACTCAATAACTAAAAACCTCGTTACTAAAGAGAAACTTAGTTCTAATGCTTATCAACAGAAAGTGGATTTCGCTAAGCTAAAGGGAGAGCTCCAGACAATGGATAAATCAGAGTTCACCAACTTGAAGAAAGAGTTGGAGCAATTGAGAACAGACTTAACAAACTTGAAGAATCGTATGAGAGAAGAAGTGACAAAAAACCTGGCAGGTGTGAAATTAGACCTAAATTTGGAAAAGGGTAGAATAAGAGAAGAAAGCTCGATTCACGAGCTGAAAATTGAAGATACTTACACCAGAATCGACGAAGAAATCGCCAATATTCAGATGCAAATCAAGCTGGTGAAGACCCAGGTGATGCAATGGTTGATCGGGGTTTCTACTGGTACGGTTGCACTTATGTTGGCATTTGCCAGATTCTTCGGTTAGAATGTTTGGGTATCTAGTTGTAGATTAATGACCATTATGATGGTATAATAATATACGGGGTTTTTTTTTTTTGTATAGCGATGGTGCACGGAGTTCCTTTATTTTTTTAGATGCAACGAATTGTGTGCATTTTTAACTCGTGTCAGTTCGTGTCAGGAAGTATTCTTCAGTGACCATGAATTCGTTGTACAATCATGGGATCAGACAAACCCAGTTACTAACCAAGGACTTGTCAATGTTCGAAAGCAACTTATCTACATCTCCGCTCTCGTTACAAGGGTCAATTACCACCTCGTTAAATGCATTTAGAAAAACCATCAAAGACTACAATGATTTGGTACAACAAAATGCCAGTGAAAAGGGTAATGAAAAGCATGAAGCCAGATTAGCCAAATTCAATCAAGATTTAGACGATTTCTCTAAAAAATTTGACCAGTTGAAGGTACAACGAGAGAATATTGTCCAAGAATCCAACAAGCAAGAATTATTGGGACGCCGTAATGTCCATAACCACAGTGACAACCCATTCGATGAAACGTTGAATGACAACGGTCGCCAACAACAACTATCAAATCAAGAGCATTTGTACAACGAAAGTCAATCGTTGTCACGAGGTAGTAGGCAATTAGATCATATCTTAGAGATGGGACAACAATCCCTCGAAGATTTGGTGGAACAGAATGAAATTTTACGAAATTTAGGAGCAAAGTTTGAAGAGAGTTTAATAACGTTGGGAGTTAGTCAAGGTACGATAAGAACCATCGAAAAGAGAGCCAAGCAAGATAAATGGTTATTTTGGGGTGGGGTCATTTTTATGTGTTTTATCTTTTGGCTTATCTTGAGATTCTTCCGTTAACTTGTATAATATGTATTTATTGATTATCAAACTAAAAAAAAAAGAAATAATTGTAGATCCTGTACAGTTCAAAGTGAAAGGTCAGATCTGAAATTTAGAGCATGGCATTTTTTTTGCAGATTTTGTTCAAGAAATGAAAAATTTCGCAATTTGGTTAACAAACCAAAATCTATGTCTCAGCCTTGGAGCCAAATACCTGAATAAGAAATGGTTGTTAGGAGCTGTTTGACGGTTGTAAAGGACAAGATGGATTTGGTGAATGGGGTAATGTCCTATGATTAGAAGGAAGTTTGAGATCTGAACTGGCTGCAGTTCACCGAGGTGCAGCCCAGACAATAATGATGCGTTATGTAGAAAAGAAACCAACAGGCACGTTAAAGAGCTCTGACAATGTTTGACAGTCTTCGGTTCATATTCAACTCATCACAATCGAACCGATTTGGTGGAGACTAAAAGCCCTTCCCACTAAACCCTATTATGGTATTTTTTATCTCTATCTCGCTGACTTCCTAATTAGTAAATTTTTTGCTGCCAATTTCATTCAGCCCCACCACTCTTTTCACCATAGAAGATGAGATTTAAGACCCTCCCCACACTCCATCTATAAGCCATCTTTCCAGCACATGCTGAGTATACTCCACCATCCAAGACTTTCTCTGTCGGTCCCCGGTCAGATTTATCCGAAATTACTACTATTCTACACCTTTAAAAGATAAGTTTGGTCTATGACCCATTACTCGTAGAGCGGTTGTAGTAGATGGCAAATTGTCCACTACTACGGATTTGTATACACTTTTACTGTATTAGAAATATCCGTCCACGCCCAATTGAAGCAACTCATCTCTCCGAGTCACCTATTTAATCCATGGCACAATCAATCTCTTTCCCTAATTAGGCAATTGTATCTGGGTCGTGCAAAGGCTAATATAGTGATGGTGGCCTAAATAGGCAATATGCACCAAACCAAGCCTGGCAAAAAATTACTGAATCTTGAATATCTAGGAAGTGATGCTTTGGGCAATTGTAGATGATCCGAATTGTTTATATACCTTGCAATGGCCTGAGAGTGAGCTGACGGTAAGGAGAAAAAAGAAAATTCCAAATACCCTTTTTCCGCCATCAGAATACCAACCTCATTTCCATATAACTGTCTTCGAACATTTATAGATCTTTCTTCCAACGTTTGTTTTAGTTTCGGTCCAAATCCTTTTTAAAAGTTCCCTTTCATTTCTCACGGTGCTAAATACCGTCTCGATCCTTTAAAGTCATTTATTGAGCCATGAAAATTGCAAAACCTCTCGTGTATGCAATAATAACCAGCTTGATTTCTCCAGCTTATGCTGCTCCCATCGGTAAGAGGGCAATGGTCTATGTGACCGTTACAGAGACTGCAGCAGATGATGCAGAGACAACCCTGGCAGGTGGTCTCTTCAACTTGTTTAACCCCACCACCACTGCACAAGCAGCAGCGGCAGCAGCAACAACATCCGCTGCAGCAGCCATTCAACCTACGACTACCGCAGCAGCCGTTCAACCCACAACCACAGCAGCCACTACCGCTGCCGCAGCCACCACTGCAGCCGCCACTACCACCTCGAGCTCTGGTGGATTTTTATCTTCTCTTGGTAGCTTTTTCGGAGGACTTTTCGGATCTAAAAGCTCGTCCACTGCAACAGCCGCCACTGCAACAGCAGCAACAGCAGCAACAACAGCAGCTACGGCTGTAGCTACAACCGCATCCTATTCGGGAGGGCTTGGTGATACCCTTGAAAACTTCCTCGATAGCCTTTTTGGACATTCTTCTGGCTCTAGCTCTTCTGCTGCTGTTTACTCTTCGCAAGTTGCTACATCAGGATCGGCTTCTACCGCCAACAGCATATTAGGATCTGCTTCGTCCACGTACTCCTCTTCATATTCATCTTCAACAGGAAGTAACACTGTTGGGAATACTGAGGTGGAAAGATACTCAGAAATGTCTAGAGGTATTGCCTATTCTCCTTACACCAAGGGAGGAAGTTGTAAGACTACTTCTGAAGTTGCCCATGATATGGATGTTTTGAGCAGCTATGGAATTATTAGATTATACGGTGTTGATTGCTCTGGAGTTGAAAATGTTTTAGCAGCCATCAACTCGAACCAAAAGGTATTTTTAGGAATCTACAACGTTGACGATTATAATATTAACCAAGATTTAACCACCATGAAGACCGCCGTCGAAGGCTCGTCTCGTGGATGGTCAGCAGTTCATACTGTTTCTATTGGTAACGAATTGGTCAATGCTGGTACTTGTACCCCTGCTCAAATTGCTGCTGGGGTTAAAACTGCCAGAAGTTGGTTCGAAGAGAATGCCAGCTCGTACTCTGGTTACATTGTTTCTGTTGATACTTTGGTTGCAGTTGTATCCAACCCTTCATTATGCGATGTTTCTGACTATCTTGCTGTGAATTCGCATCCATTCTGGGATGGAGGAGTTGATCCTTCCGACTCTGGGTCATGGTTACAGCAGCAAATATCTAATTTAGAAGGCGCCTGTGGATCAGGCAAGACTATTTTAATCACTGAAACTGGATGGCCCACTGAAGGAAGTTCGTACGGTAATTGCGTCCCTTCAGTTTCCAACCAATTGGCTGCTATCAAGTCGATCGCCAATGTATTGGCTGACCAAGTACTTATGTTCACCACTTATAATGATTATTGGAAGCCCGGTGGAAGTTATGGAGTAGAAAAGTACTGGGGAATTTATGGTGACCCAGCAGCTTGATCCAAAACTAAAAATGCAAGACCTAATGTTAGAATAAGTAATAATATGTATAATACTTTATGATTCTTCAATGACTAAAATATCATCTTTTTTACTTAACAACCGTAGGCAAAATGACGGAGACACAGAAAACTATGCCATCACTTAACAAGTTGACTAATTGAGTCGCGTGCTAGTCATTTCATTTTTATCTCTTCCCTTTGAGAAGTTGCTCTTTCATTCCTCTTCCGATTCTTGTATTTTTTTTTTCAACGGTTTAACTCTTATATTACTATATACGAAATATATTTTCACATCCATATTTTTGCAGTCAAGGTTTGGACTGCGCACGACTTCTCAACCGACAAAAATACCAACCGACAAAATCTCAAATCCACCTAAACAAATCCTCTCCTCTATATCTACTAGCTTTCTTCTCTATCATCAGTCATCATGCTGGGCGAAAACAGAAAGTTGACCAATAGGTTGACAAATCTCATGATCCAGATAGACAAATTGAGAAACAGACACGGTAAAGAAGTCGCTGCCGATTTTCGTAAGCTACCTATTAGAACCGGAACCGATTACTATAAGTTCATCACCAAGCCTATATCACTTCATACGATTCTCAGGACAGTTAAAAAGGGAGGATACGTGTCAGCACAGAAATTCATTGACGACTTGGCTCAGGTGACTTGGAATGCGAGACATTATAATGAACCGAACTCGTTGATTTATGAAAATGCCCTTATTCTAGACCAATTCATTCGTGAGGTTGCCCTTGTAAAATTAAAAAATGATAAGGTGGTTCCAAACCATCACTTGTTGTACTACCCTGACTTGGGCCCTCTAGAGGATTATGGTGTTAGTCTCGAATCAATCGCTGCTGCTGGCGGTGCCGTTAGCCAATCCCCACCTCCAATATCGGCCCCTACCCCAGCCGCAGTGACTCCAACTGCTGCAGCTACCCCATTTACATTTAAACAAGAACTTCTCCCACTCCACGACCCTGACGCCCTGTATCAAGATGATTACAAAGCAGCCTCCCCTCCAAATTACGGTCATCGAGAAATCTCTCACCCTCCTTCAGCAAGACACAATGAATCTGGAGTGAAAAGAGGGCGTCCTCCAATTATCGATAAACCATATGAATCGAGAATAAAACTTATTTTGAAGTCATTTAAGAAGTTTCGTCATCCTCAAGATGATAATTATCTTTTGAGTTCACCATTTGAAAAATTACCGGATAAGTCTTTGGATTCATATTATCAACTCACCAAGTCACCAATAAGTTTAAACGAAATCCGTATAAAAGTCAGATCGAGAAAATATGCCAATGTCGACCAATTTTTGGCGGACTTGAACTTGATGTTGAATAATGCCAAAGAATATTACACCAGAATGCAAGATCATGAACTGTTCCGTGATGTGGGTTACTTCGAAGCTCAAGCACAAGCAGCTATTCAACAAGAATTGAGTAAGCCAGACAGTGAGTTAATTGAACCAAGTGCAGATGGACTTAGATATCCATTAGATGTCATTGAAGTAAGAGGTTACAAATATAGAATAGGAGATTGGGTACTTATCAGAAACCCCAATGATGCCTCTAAGCCAACAGCAGGTCAAATCTTTCGTTTATGGAAGACAGAAGATGGAACTTTATACACCAACGTATGTTGGTATATCAGACCTGAGCAAACCTGTCATAGAGTTGATCGTCTTTTCTTTAAGAACGAAGTGTGTAAAACTGGGGAGTACCGTGATCATCTAGCTGAGGACATTGAAAGACCTTGTTATGTCATCTTTTTGACGCATTATCAAAAGGGAGACATTCCTCAAGAATTGTCACCTCCAGGTTCTCCATGGTTTATTTGCGAATTCAGATATAACGGTACTACTCATGTTTTTAACCGTATCAGAACGTGGAAGGCATGCTTGCCGGATGAGATTCGTGGCCAAGATCAACCGATTGTTCCTATAAATGAACCTCGTAAATTAGTGAAGTTTGTTTCTCCTATTAAACATGTATTACCTCCAGATGCATATCCTGGTATGCCAATTCCACCTCCAACTTTGGGGCCAAGTCCTCATGGACCCCCAGCAGTGGGGCTGGTTTACTTGAGTGATCCATTCCCAAATGATGAGTTAGGACAAACTACTTCTAGTATTCATGTGACCCCAGTGCCAGAATATGATGACCCAAAATCAGGGAGAAAGGCCTATCTCTTCACTCCAATTTCTCAACTCAAGGGAGGAGGAGGAGGAGCTACTACCACCACAGCTGTTTTGCCGGGAACACTCACCCCACGTCCTCGTTTCGATGATAATGGTCAACTAACTCATTTTGAAGAGTACAATTATACTCCACCCGTAGTTGCAATGTCACCTCCATATAACAGCACTTTCACTCAGCCAGCAGCAAGTCCAACGGTGCAACCAACGGTGCAGAATTCTCTTATACACCAACAGCAACAGCAACAGCAGCAACATCATCATCAACAGCAGCAACAGCAACAACAAAGTTTCCAATTCACGAAATCTTATAATGCGCCAGACATTGGAGCACCATTTGTGAGAAAGAACTATTCTCCAACTATAGAGCAACCGGCGCAGAGTTTCAATAATCAGAACTACCATACGTCCAAGTCAACCTACTCCAATACTTTGAATGGAGGAGTTTTGGCATATGCTTTGGAAGACGAACTTTCATCGTTGAGTGAAAATCTTATTACCCAAGCTAATGGAGAAGGCAAGTCTATGATCTGGTTCCGCGCTCCACCAGTTGGTGTTACTAGCCAAGTAATCACCGACTCACCTGTGGGATTGGGCCATAGTTCTGCATATCTTTCCTGGAAGCTCCAACAGAGCCAGGGAGAGTATAAAAAAGTGAAATACTAACCTGAAGCACTGCTACTAGGCTACTGACGAGGCCCGAAGAGATTTTCGTGTACTGAAGGTGGTGTTGTCTGGGTCAAATATATTAAGATGAGGAGTGTTCTAATAATGTATAGAAGTGCTCTGTGTATATTATGTATTGTATAAACTGAACATAAGTTCGATTTAAAGCCTACAGACATTTTGCAGTAATGAAATTTTCAGTGCGACCCCATTTTTCACTCATTGTTAACCTCTCTTTTGCTCACCAAAGCATGAACAAACAGCTTGTGGAGTTTCAGGACCACCTCAGGAAGTCGAAGAGGATCGTGGCGTTGGTAGGAGCGGGTCTATCGGTGTCGTCGGGACTACCCACATTCCGAGGTTCTCAAGGATTATGGAAAAACTTCAACATGATTGATTTAGCAACCCCAGATGCATTCTACATAGATCCAGGATTAGTCTGGCAATTTTACTCGTGGCGACGAATTAATGCTTTGAAAGCACGACCCAACAACGGCCACAAGGCCTTAGCGAAGTTGGCTAGATTATCCAAAGACGGATTCCAGTTCATTACAATCACTCAAAATGTCGATGGATTACTGATAAGAGCTGGCCACCCCAAAGTATCGTTGTACGAAATACACGGATCGCTCTTTGACTTAAGGTGTACTAGTTTCATGTGTAACTACGTTGATCATGATAATTTCAAGAATCCCTTAACCCCAGCATTGAACGATACAGAATACGAATACAATACGGGTAACAGAAAGCGGAAGCTCGTCAATGAAACCACCACCGATGATGATAAACTACTATCACCACAATTTACCCCTATTCAATCAATAAGTGAGAAGGATCTTCCCCAGTGTCCTATATGTGATGATGGGTCCTTACTACGGCCCGGAGTGGTGTGGTTTGGAGAGTCGTTACCATTAAAGACCATTGACTCTGTGGATAACTTCATAGAATCCGATTTCGTGGACTTAATCTTGGTGATAGGAACTAGCGGAACCGTGTACCCTGCAAATAGTTATGTAGAAAGAGTGAAATTAAAGGGTGGAAAGGTTGCTATATTCAATACTGATATTGAAGAATCGGTGTTGGCAGGGAAGGAGGAAGGGGTCTGGGGATTCAAAGGGGACGCTGCGGAGTTGCTCCCGATGGCACTCAAGCCATTCATCGGTGATTTATAGGAAAGGAATAGTCCTGGGAGTCGTTAAGTCTGGGGTGTCCTTAAAGCCGTTGCCATTAAGGCTCGGGTGCCGATAAAGCCAGTATACGAGAAGTCATTGGTGCTATGGGATTATGATGTAAAGACTACGGAGAAGTAAAGGATCCAAAGGGTAATTATGTAAAAAAATGTTGGCGTGAAAGACTATTTAGCCAGCAAATAGCTTCAGAACTAAAAGAGACATGAGAAAGTAAACTAGTAGTCATTAGAGAAGAACGCTTCTTTTGAATCGTAGTATAGAATGTCTTCATCACCAGCGGCAGCGACATGTGTATCAATGAGGCTGGGCTGGTCCAAGTATAAAAATGAATCTAAGGAGAACAACGAAGTTTCAGAAACGAAATTGGATGTAGCTTGAGACTTGTGATGATCAGTGAGTTGAGCCTGGGTATTGGCATTGGTGAAAAACATGTCATCAGCAACAGTGGTATCGGAAACCCTGTCGGAGATTTTAGTAGCATGACTGTTTGCAACCATATCGAGGGACAAGCCACTAGGTGACAATGAGGGCCTTCTGCCTGATGTTACCGAAGAAGATCTTCCAGAAGGCCTTGCTGGTTTATTCCAATGAGGTGCCACATTGCTGTTGGCACTGGCTCTTCGTTGAGGTTTAGAAATGAAGCCGTCTGAGGTTTTTCTCAACGAAAGAGCCTTTTCAAACTTGGAGTAGTTGTCTATGGAAGCAATTGTCACCGAGGGCTTTAAAGGAGGCCGGTCTATCATCGACGGTCTTGTATTGGGCAAGATGTGCTCGGTGTAAATATCAAAGTGGTCTGCATTTCTGGGAGAGACAAGAGCCGAAGTGGAAGATGATGATGTGGTGAAATAGAGTTCTTGATGGTTTGATAAAGGAGAAGATAATTTCATTCTTTGTTCTGAGTCTGGAACTATGGAATTGGCTCGTTGTGGTGGAACGAAAAGGGATTGGGGCCCATTTATAATTTGGTTGCAACTCTCCATATACCGAAGGTCGAATTCCTCCAACGAGTCTTCAAGGGTGCTCATGGTGACGAGATTATACACAACCTAGCAATAAAGAAGTCTGGACGTTAGCCAGTTAGTCCCCACAACAACGGACTAGGAGGGAGTTTAACCGGAGATGTAACGTTTTTTTTCTTTCAAAAAAGAAAGTGTATGTTTATGCGGCTGTTGTTGGTTGTTATCGGCATACAATGTCGGGTTGCTAACGTGAAGAAAACCACCGTCACAACTGGGGAGGGGGTGTTTTGGCAAAGAGATGAAGGTTAGGGTCACACAGGTGAGAAATTGACGGCTATTTCTACTTCGGATTGGCGTAGTAATGGTTACCTAGCCACAATTACCGAATTTCAGATGGTGACAATTAGACAAAGAATAATATAATTTAGATAAGAAATAAAAAGGAAAAAAAGAAACCTGGACTCCAATTTAAGTAGAAATAGGACAAACCTGGTTATGTGGTTGCATTGAATTATTGTAACTCCAGCAATAATACAACTGCAACAATCTCACACGGTGATTAGACTGGGTGAGGACAGTTGCTTAATTGGGAATAATTGGTCTCGGTTCCCAATTACTCAATTAGGCTCATGGTAAGATAACCCGATGTTTTAGTGTCACTAGGAGGTAACTTCCGCAACCTTCACCAAAAGTTTAATCTAAAATAAGACAACTAATTGGTCTGGGTCCCCCGTGTTAACCCTGAATCATCTAGCAATCACTTTAACCCTGGCAAACTTTTGTCAGCTGTGCAGCCAATGACACAAGGGCTTGTCCAACTCTGCAACCGATGACGGAACATGGCCGACATCTATCGTTACTGCCATGAAACAGGACCCTACAATAAAAGTGGAGACGTGCACCGGAACCACCTCCAGTTAAACCTAGACCTACCTACACTTATTGTTCTATTGTCGATCTCCTTTACTTGTTCTTGTCATATGCAAACTCGGACGGAGTGGCTGCAACAGTCGGCCGTTAAGGGGTGCGAATGGCGTGGTGTATGGGTGGAGTATATTATAGGAGATGCAAATAGCCTGATGTGCAGAAACGGAAGTTTGGTGCACGGGTTCATCCAAGAAAAAGGATTCATCTGGTGTACAGGCCTGGGGTTCCGCCAGTTCCCGGATTTCAATGCCCGCACCCCGTGCGGTTGATGACCCGGGCCTGTTTGAGGACGCACCCGTACCTCCCTCGTGACTTTCTCCCCGGAGGTTAACGGCCGGGTGACCCTGTCGGATAGCACCAAACCATTGAGCAAAAGTTGTAATTTTTTTCAGTATATATAAATCAGTTACTAATCAATTACGCCATTTAACATTGTTGATTTGAATAACGCTAGAATCATGTTAAGAACTACAACTCAATTCAAGGGTTTACCCAAGAGATCGATTTTATCTAACTTTGTTAGATTCAATCACTATGACGCCGTCGTTATTGGTGGTGGTCCAGGTGGTTACGTTCATGCCATCAAATTAGCACAATTAAATTATAAGACCGCCTGTATCGAAAGCCGTGGTGCTTTGGGAGGTACCTGTTTAAACGTGGGGTGTATTCCTTCCAAATCCTTATTGAACAATTCTCATTTATATCATCAAATCACTCATGAAGCTAAGAGCAGAGGTATTGATATCACTGGTGAAGTCAAAGTTAACATTGATCAAATACAAGCCGCTAAGGATAAAGCCGTCAAAGGGTTAACCGGTGGTGTGGAGATGTTATTTAAAAAAAATGGTGTTACTTACCTCAAAGGTCACGGATCTTTCGTAGATGACCACACTGTCAGTGTCAAACCAATTGACGGGGGTGAAGAATATACAGTTACCGCCGATAACATCACCGTGGCCACCGGTTCCGAACCAACTCCATTCCCAGGTATTGAAATCGACGAAGAAAGAATCGTCAGTTCTACTGGAGCATTAGCATTGAAGGAAGTTCCAAAAAAATTAGCCATCATTGGTGGTGGTATCATTGGATTAGAGATGGCCTCTGTCTGGTCAAGATTGGGTTCTGAAGTCACCGTGATTGAATTCCAAAATGCCATTGGTGCCGGTATGGATGCTGAAGTTGCCAAAACTACCCAAAAATTGTTAGCCAAGCAAGGATTGAAATTCAAGTTGGGAACTAAAGTCACCAAGGGGGTTAGAGACGGTGATATTGTCAATATTGAAGTTGAAAATGTCAAATCAGGAGAAGTTGAACAATTGGACGCTGATGTCTTATTAGTTGCTATTGGTAGAAGACCATACACGGAAGGTCTTAACTTCGAAGCTGTCGGCTTAGAACAAGACAATAAAGGTAGATTGATCATCGATGCTGAATACAAAACCAACAAACCACATATCAGAGTCATTGGTGACGTTACTTTCGGTGCTATGTTGGCTCACAAGGCCGAAGAAGAAGGTATTGCTGCTGCTGAATTCATGAAAACTGGTCATGGTCATGTGAACTATGGAGTGATTCCATCGGTGATGTACACTCACCCAGAAGTTGCCTGGGTTGGTTCCAATGAAGAACAATTGAAAGAACAAGGTATCAAATACAAAGTTGGTAAATTCCCATTCATTGCCAACTCCAGAGCTAAAACTAACTTAGATACTGATGGTTTCGTCAAATTCTTGGCTGATGCCGAAACCCAAAGAGTGTTGGGAGTTCACATCATTGGACCAAACGCCGGTGAAATGATAGCAGAAGGTGGTTTGGCTTTGGAATATGGAGCCTCGACCGAAGATATTGCCAGAACTTGTCATGCTCATCCAACTTTGTCTGAAGCCTTCAAAGAAGCCGCATTAGCTACTTTTGATAAGCCAATCAATTTTTAAATGAATAAATAATAGATATTGATATGCATAAAGAACTGTAATCAGACATTGAGATGATCATCGCACTCCATCCTTTTTTGTCCCAAAACAGTAATAACCGTGATCGGTCGGGGGTTTTCTACAAGTGTAATCAGCAACAAGCATTTTATTATTTATTCCTACATGTGTAATTAGCAGCAAACTTTTTATTTATACAATCATAATTCATCAATACGAACTAAATAAGCCAATTCTGGATCTATGATCTGCAACACAGCATGATGTGTCATTTGTTGTTACATGCAATGAACTTCACTACTTTAAGACCATCTGGGGTCTATGGGATGCATTGCATTTCAGACTAGTACTTCAATATCACATACAATGCGTGGATAATACCGGGGACGTAACCTAAACAAGTCAATAAGATATTGATCAAAAGGGAACTGGAACAACCTCTTTCGAGGAACACTCCTAATGGAGGAAGAATGATAGCGAAGATGATTTTAATAATATCAGAACAAGTGAAAGCCATTGTGTGTGTTGTTTTGATGGGGAAATTGAAAGTGGTTTTCAACACAGGAATTCAGCCCTATTTATACCACGACTTTAATTGTTTATGCTGATACCACAGCGCAGCAATTTCACTCTCCCAAATTAGTCCAAAAATAATTATTTATTTTTCAAAAGAAACAACGGTCATCTACTGCGGAATGTTCAGCCTCACCGTCAACTGCTCGTCACATTTGCAGTCAAACTCTCAGCAAGATGGATTCTCTGACGACGTCATACTCTCTTCCCATGACTGTCGTTAGCAAAGCCAACAGTTTTTGTACCTGATGTCATCATACTATCCGGGGGTCCACTGATCTATGTTGCTGTACAGCCGCATGTCACCGCAGATGGATTGCTATAGGTAGACTGACATAAAAAGAATATCACAGCTTTGTCCTATTTTTGCGGCTAGGGGTCACAGATGAAACGGGAATGTGCCAAGGGCCGTAGAAGGCCAGGGACTTCCCTAGATAGTAGCTGGGAATAGGTCACCTGATGATGCTTGGGTGAAGGGATGCTGGTTCATAATACGGATGCACGGGTGTTGTCTCACATTGTATGTACGGGCTTCTTTATAACATGCTGATAATTACACAGCTGTAAACGCCAGACCACGCCCGTGCACCGATTACTCACGGCCTAAAAAAATGGAAGAAAATGTCAAAATTAACTCTAACCGTTAGTTCGACATGTCTGACTTGCAATTACAACTTTTGAAGGCAGTTGACGCCAATAATGGTATATCAAATACCCTCGATCTTCCTGAGTTCGCCAAACTCGATGCAAACCTCCTTCAATCCAATTTGACCTCGTTATGGGCCAAAGAAATGATAATTTTCAATAAGATTGAAACTGACTACTGGGTTTTAAATGAAGAAGCAGAAGAAATTTTAGCACAAGGTTCTCACGAAATCCGTTTGCTTAATGAAGTATTGAAGTCCTTAGATGGTTTGAAAATCTCCGATGTTAATACCAAATTAGGTGCTATTGGTAAATTGGGTCAAGGTAAAGCCTTTAAAAATGGATGGATCTCCAAAAATGATGATAAATTAGTAGCCAAGGTCACCGAATTACCAACTGACGTGACTGCCGAACAACTTAAAGAAATCAAATCCACCGGTAACTTGTCTAACAAGAAAGACTTGACTGAATTGAAGAAGAGAAAATTGATCACTTTATCCAAAATCATTGGTTATAAAGTTGAAAAAGGACCTCATTTTGCATTGACCATCACCAACTTAGAAACTGATATAACCTCCGATATGATTGCCAATAACAACTGGAAAGACTTAAAGTTCAAGCCATACAATTTCAACTCCGAAGGTGTATTCCCCCAATCCGGTGCCTTGCATCCATTAATGAAAGTCAGAGAAGAGTTCAGACAGATTTTCTTCTCTATGGGTTTCACCGAAATGCCTTCCAACCAATATGTAGAAACTGGATTCTGGAATTTCGATACTTTATTCGTACCTCAACAACATCCAGCCCGTGACTTGCAAGATACTTTTTACTTAAAGGACCCAATTAAAGCAGGTAAACCTGAAGATGAAGAGTACTGGCACAACATTAAACAAGTTCACGAATCTGGTAAATATGGTTCTATTGGTTACAGATATCCTTGGAAGGAAGACGAATCCTTAAGAATGGTTTTGAGAACCCACACCACTGCCATTTCGTCTGCTATGTTACATAAATTGGCTAAAGATCCTAAGCCTACAAGATTATTCTCCATTGACCGTGTTTTCCGTAATGAAGCTGTTGATGCTACTCATTTGGCCGAATTCCACCAAGTCGAAGGGGTTTTGGCTGGTTACGATATCACCCTTGGTGATTTGATTGGTTTCATGGAAGATTTTTTCAACAAAATGGGGGTCACTGACTTAAGATTCAAAGCTGCTTATAACCCATATACCGAGCCATCGATGGAGATCTTTGCATACCATAAAGGGTTGGGCAAATGGGTGGAAATCGGTAACTCGGGTATGTTCAGACCAGAAATGTTGGAACCAATGGGCTTACCAAAGAATATGAGAGTTTTAGGTTGGGGGTTGTCCTTAGAAAGACCTACTATGATCAAATACGGTGTTTCTAATATCAGAGAATTATTGGGTCACAAGGTGTCCTTGGACTTTATTGAGACCAACCCTGCTGCCAGACTAGATGAGCATTTAGTCGGTTGAGTAGTTTATATAATAATATAATTTTAGAGATCTAATATTCTTCAGATGCTAATCTTTTTCCTTCGTATTGGTTAAGAGCCTGTCTCGGGTCGTGTCTCTGCTAATTAATTGCAGATATTCACTAAAACAGTAAAACCAAGCTGAGTCCGAACTAACTACATTGTTCCGCTGAATAAACAGTTTGTTGGTGGATATATCACCAAACTGGGTATTATATTGGACTAAACATCAGGTCAGTTGCAATTTATTGGCTGATTCCTTAAATTTTGTCCAATCAAGAAACATTTGTCTGATAACCACAAGTGGCAGCATAGAAAAGAAAATAAAAATAATAAAAAGAACTACTATGGACCGTAAGAAGCAGCCTAGTGATCGTTTCCATCGGGCATCATCAACATCTCCAACTAGGCCGTCTCGAACGCTAGATTTACCTACATCGATATCAGCACCTCATGGATTGAATGTTTTACAGACGCCTCATTCCCCGTCCAGATCCACCAGAAACCTCTCTCCCCCTAAAATAGGAGACAATGCCATGCCATCAACGTCGCCCCGTAGAAGAAACATGGGAAAGTCTATTTTCAGTGATCGTTATATTCCCAATAGGACCGGAGTTGACCTCCAAGCAGCATTCAGTTTATCCAACCAAGACGTGGTGCCGGACCTCAGAAATCGCCATTCAAACCCTTCATCATCAAGCATAAGTTATAGCAACATTACCCTGACTAACGGTATTGACAACGAGATCGAAATCAGAAAGGAAGAGGAAGCAAACCGGACGTTTTCGTCGGTGCTCAAGGCAGAGTTATTTGGTGATAATGTTCCCATGGTGACAGCAGACTTATCGAATAGACAATCGAATTCGCGTCCCACCACCCGAAGCAATAACAACTCCAACCCTAATGTCAACGTAGTACCTGCTGCTGCCAATACCAGCAGTAGCAATGGATCCGCAAATAATACTTCCACCAGTAGCGAACATTTAGGAAACACTCGAACCACACCTCCCAGATCCACTATAGCGTCTTCAGACCCAAATAACAACACAAATGGCACCAACAACATCACTTCAACCCCACGACAAACGACTAATTTATTTACCTACCAGTCTCCGAGCAGACCACGGCCCATTTCTCGAGATCTTCAGAATGAGCTCTATTCTTTGTCTCCAGTTAGACAAGAGCTGCAAAAGTTGTTGTTGAGCCCACAGAAGAAAGCGAGAAACATCTCCAAGGTTCCATACCGAGTGCTAGATGCTCCAGAATTATCGGACGACTTTTATCTCAATTTGGTGGATTGGGGCCAGCAAGACATTTTAGCAGTAGGGCTCGGAGATTCGGTGTATCTTTGGGATGGGGCCACGCAGTCGGTGGACCGGTTGTGCAATTTGGACAACAATAAGGACAAAGTAACGAGCTTGAACTGGATTGGGTCTGGAACCCATCTTGCAATTGGTACCCTGAAAGGATTGGTAGAGATCTGGGATGCCAATAAAATCAAATGTATTCGAACTATGACGGGGCACAGTCTCCGGGTAAGTTCTTTGGCATGGAACGAGCATATTCTCTCTAGTGGCTCGAGAGACAGAAGTATTTTGAACCGAGATGTTCGGGTCGAGTCACACTACATCAATAAGCTAGAACACCACAAGCAAGAGGTTTGTGGGTTGAAGTGGAACGTAGAAGAAAACAAATTGGCCAGTGGGGGTAATGACAATAAGTTGATAATCTGGGATGGGCTCAACACCAAGCCACTACATACCTTCACCGATCATACTGCAGCTGTGAAGGCCATTTCGTGGTCTCCACATCAACGAGGCATTCTTGCTTCGGGAGGAGGTACGGCCGATAAGACGATCAAGACATGGAACGCCCTCACCGGAAACTTGATCAATGATGTGAATACCGGGTCGCAGGTGTGTAATTTGATCTGGCTGAAAAACTCCAATGAACTTGTGAGCACGCACGGATATTCCAGAAACCAGATCATCGTATGGAAGTATCCTTCCATGCAGCAGATAGCCCAACTTACAGGACATACTTATAGAGTTTTGTATTTGTCGTTATCGCCGGACGGCGAAACCATTGTTACGGGTGCTGGAGATGAGACCTTGCGGTTCTGGAATGTGTTTGAGAAGAATAAGCACGATGAGCCTCCGTCGCTGGTACTACTCGATGCTTTTCTGCAATTAAGATAGAGCTCTATTCGATGCTCTTCTGCAACTAGGACAGAGCCCAGCTCTGCAGCTAAATAGACATCAGTGAACGGTGTGACGGTGTATAATATGTACGACTAGTATCGGCCCAATGTAGAAGACTCCAAACTGTTTGCAGCCTACGACTTTTTTAATATGCCAGTGCGCGACACGCAGCATTTGACGTATCTCAGACCAATTTCTGTCTCCGCATTCCTCTTCTTGAACGGCACTTTGACCGGTTTCTGCCGTCAACTAAAACGAAATACCATGCTTAGGCCCCATCAGTGACCTGATATGGCCCCGTACGGTATGCCTGCCCGAGCCCGCTCTCCGCTTATGTCTGACGCCATCTCTGGTGCCATCTCCGCCGGGGTTTGAAATGGCTTCTGGTTTTCGCCTTATCTCACAAAGCACAAGGTCGTTGACTCACCGTTAAGCAGGAGCGAAAATTTCAACTATCCGGATCTATTACTCACTTATCTTTCCAATTATATAAAGGCATCTTTATTCGTTCTTCGCGTAATACTTTTTTTTCATTCTTCTTTTTTGATTTCATCTTTTCAACTCTTCACGCTATGACTAAACCACAAGCTACAGACTTATCTCACTTGCTTTCTGAAGAAGCCAAATCCAGAAAAAACTCCCCATTGAAGTCGGCTTTCAAATACTTCAATGCTCCGGGAATGACTTTCTTAGGAGGTGGGCTCCCACTTTCAGATTACTTCCCCTTTGACAAAGTCACGGCTGATGTTCCAACTCCTCCCTTCGCCAACGGCATTGGTGCCCAAATCACCGAAGCCGACACTACCAAGGTGGAAGTCTACAAGAAGAAAGCTTTGAACAAGGCCGAGAACAATGACGTTGAATTATCCAGATCATTGCAATATGGATTCACCGAAGGTCAACAGGAACTCGTCAAGTTCTTGAAGGAACACACTGAAATGATCCACGATGTTCCTTATGAAGATTGGGACCTCATTGCTTCTGTAGGTAATACTCAATCCTGGGATGCTACGTTAAGAACCTTTGTCACCCGAGGTGATGCCATTTTAGTCGAGGAATTCTCCTTTTCCTCGGCCTTAGAAACCGCCCATGCCCAAGGTGTCACCACCGTGCCTGTTCCTATGGATGGTGAAGGTGTCTTGCCTGATGCCTTGGGCAAGTTGTTGGACCAATGGGTGGGACCAAAACCCAAATTGTTCTACACCATTTGTACCGGTCAAAACCCTACTGGATCTTGTCTTTCCGCCGAAAGGAGAAAGAAGATTTACGAATTGGCAGTTAAACACGATTTCATCATCATTGAAGATGAACCTTACTACTTCTTGCAGATGGAAACTTACACTACTGATATTCCTGCTAGAGCCGGTAAACATGTTCATGATCATAAAGAGTTCATTAAAGCCTTGGTTCCTTCTTTCTTATCTTTGGATGTTGAAGGTAGAGTCATTAGATTAGATTCCTTCTCCAAAGTTTTGGCTCCAGGTATCAGATACGGTTGGATTGTAGGTCAAGCTAAACTCTTGGAAAGATACCTCAGACTCCATGAAGTTTCTATACAATGTCCATCGGGATTCACCCAATCCTTAGCCAACGGATTGTTGCAAAGATGGGGCCAAAGTGGATACTTGGACTGGTTAATTGGTTTAAGAGCAGAATACACCCATAAAAGAGATGTGGCTATTGACGCCGTGATCAAGTACTTCCCTTCAGAAGTTATCTCTTTTGTCCCTCCTGTGGCTGGGATGTTTTTCACCGTGACTTTGGATGCTACCAAACATCCAAAATTCAAAGAAGTTGGTGAAGACCCATCAAAGATTGAAACCTTGATCTATGAACAAGCTTTGGAACAAGGGTGTTTGATGATTCCAGGTTCCTGGTTCAAAACATCTGGTGAAACCAACCCTCCGCAACCTCCAGTGCCAGAAAACCCGGCTACCAAAAATACCTTCTTCTTCAGAGGAACTTATGCTGCTGTTCCTTTGGACCAATTGGTTATTGGTTTAGAGAAGTTTGGTAAGGCTGTCAAAATTGAATACGGTTTGTAGTATATAAAATATAGACAATAGAGCGAAAAATATGTATAGAGATCTTTCGGAACTTTTTGGGAGAAATCTAGGATTTTTGACAAAAATTATAAAAACTATGAAATTTTGAAAAACTGTTGATAATTCTAAACGTGCCAAAAATGAAATACAAAGAATATACAGGCCATAGTTCGAACCCCAAAGTATTTGAATTGTCCATGGAATTAAAATGACCTTCTCTTGTTATACAATGAGAACTACATCGACTGGGCCATGCCCGTGGGCCAAGGGTGTCTGCCAATCTTCAGTGATTTTTGGCCAAGCAGCTCACCAAAATCTCCTTTATGATCTAAAGAAGTTTATTAATCAAACCAATGTCTTCGGCCGAGGACCTACAGCCTGAAGTCTTCTTGGTCAAAATCTGCTGGGACAGTCTATTTTTTTGCGGTAATCTCGCGTTATTTTTGATGTACGGATCAGAACTTCAAAAGTTACCTATCAACTTCTCTTCCTAGCATGAAGATTCTTAAACTCCCGTGGCTCGGGCATAGAGGTATGTACTACAGCATGTACATGAGGCTCACCTACTAACTTTCTTAGCGGAGAATAAGCAGATTGAGTGTTTCTCGGTTAGCATAAATCCTGATGGTACCCGACTAGCCTCTGGAGGGCTAGATGGGAACGTGAAGATATGGGACGTTCAAACTATTGTAAAGTTCCAGAACTACGACCCCGACGATGCTAGTCCGACGAAAAAGAGAAAAATTGATCCGGTGGTGAATAATCTCCCGCCAGAATCCTTGCGTAGGCCACTCTGCTCTATGAGCAGGCACAATGGGGTAGTCACCAGTGTTAAGTTCTCCCCCTCAGGACGCTTTTTGGCCTCGGGGTCCGACGATAAGATCGTTCTTATATGGGAGAAAGACGAGGAGCAAAATAGGCCTAAGCAATTCGGTGAAACCGAAGCAGATTTGGAGCATTGGACAGTACTGAAAAGATTGGTGGCCCACGACAATGATATCCAGGATATTTGCTGGTCCCCAGACGGTTCGTTGTTGGTCACCGTAGGGTTGGACAGGTCGATCATCATATGGAACGGTAACACTTTCGAAAGAATCAAACGGTACGACATTCACCAGTCCATGGTGAAAGGAATAGTGTTTGACCCTGCTAATAAGTTCTTTGCTACTGCCTCGGACGATAGAACGCTCCGAGTGTTTCGCTACTACAACAAGATGAATGAGAGTTCCATGAATAGCTACGAATTCCAGATGGAGCATATAGTGATGGAGCCATTCAAGAAGTCACCATTAACCACATATTTCCGTCGAATGTCATGGTCACCCGACGGGCAGCATATTGCCGTTCCCAACGCAACCAACGGGCCCGTTTCATCGGTAGCGATCATAAATCGAGGTAATTGGGGCACCGATATCTCTTTGATTGGCCATGAAGCCCCATGTGAAGTGTGTTCGTTCTCCCCCAGATTATTTCGGTCCAATGATCAGATCCAGGTTCAGAAGAGAACCAACGATAAGTCCAACAAAAACTTCTCCACCATCCTTGCTACGGCTGGCCAAGACCAAACCTTAGCAATTTGGAGTACTTACCAGACAAAACCGTTGGTTGTAGCTGCGGACATTGTCACCAACTCAGTAACCGATATCTGTTGGTCTCCAGACGGTGAGAAACTCTTCTTGAGTTGCCAAGATGGCTCGATTACAGTGGTGATATTTGAACAGAATGAATTGGGAGAAGTGGTCAGTGCCGATGTTAATGAACTTCAGTTACACCGTTACGGGGCCGATAGGGAATCCACTGTATTTGCTGAAAGCACGGATCAATTGATACTTGAAGCAAAAGCCAACAAGGTAAGCCATGAGTTGGTGATCCAGCCATCCAAGCCAAAATCTACCGATAAGGACGTCGTCGAAGTCAAGAAATCTGCTTCTCCATCATTAATCACATCAAAATCCGTTCCTAAACCTACTTCCTCGCCTGTGGTTACTCCGAAGCAACTAGTTCAGAATATAACTATAACCAAAGATGGTAAAAAGCGAGTTGCCCCACTATTAGTATCCAGCTCGTCCTCCAGTAAAAACATAGCTTTGAAGAAAGCCACCACCGATTTGGTCAACTCCAACAAGTTCGAAGTCGGTTCAAAGATCTCCCAGACATCCTACTTTCTACCGAGACTAGGCATACAAACCTCTATTCATGGTATAAAGTCCAGAAATACTGTCAATTCCCTTAATGCTCATAGCCAAAATCTCAATGAGGACCATGATAATGATAATGAGGATATGGGAATTGATTTAAATAACGACACTCCTAGCCAACAGAACCAGAACATCTTCGGAGCATCGTTGAAGAAGAAGAATAATAAAATGAAACGACAATTGCTTGAAAGAAGATATCCCAACTGTTTTAAAATGGTTTCTAACCTTCCCGAGATATTGTTCAACAACAAGTACAGTATGATCAATGAGTTGGACCAGGTTTTGAACACCAAAGATGGTGCCGATCTCATTACCCCTTCGTCGTTAGATTCCGTGGATGAAGATTTGATGTTTCAAGTCATAGTGAACGGCATCAAGCACTTTAAGAAAGTCAACGTTTCGATCGAATCAACAAACACCACAACCAAACTAACCACGTCTATAATTGAAGTCAGAAATGGGCCACTGTGGAATGACGATGACGAGGAACTAATTGACCCTGATTACAATGATAAGGTCGACTTTCAGGACCCTACGGTGGTTACTGTTACCAACGATGAATTACAAGAATACAAGAAGTACACACTCTATTTCCCCTACAAGATCCAACATGTACTTCCAGTGGTAATAGATGGGTTGCTAGGGTACTACGTTTTAGTTTCATTCATTGGTACCGTGCAAATAATCTTCGCTGAGTCAGGGGTTTATGCTTCACCAAGCTTTGAATTGGGAGAGAATGTGATAATGATAAAGCAGAGAAATGAATTTTTAATGTGTTTAACTAACTCAGGCTTGGTTTACTCATGGAAGTTTCCTCATGGTACGTCGTTTATCCAGGGACTTATAAGAGGGGTATCGATAGCTACCATTCTCAATAGTGAGGCATTTATTAAAGTGCCTGAGTCTTCTGGAGGAGGTAAGAGAGCGGCGGAAGTTCCAATAGTAGCATCGAAGAGTGTGAAAACCATCGATATCAATGGGGAAGATGGCTCGCCATATGTTGTCCTAGAAGACAGTTTATCAATTTACAGCTACTCGATTAACTTGAAGACCTGGATAAAAGTAGTTGATGCTTGGTACTACTTTTCGCTTACAGAGGAATTGGTTGAAGGGTTGAGGAAGGATAACCAGTTGAACTTTTTGATCAGGAGAAATTTTTATACTTATCAAGATGATATCAAGAGAATGAAGGCAGCAAAATATGACTTTGAGAGTGAAGAACGTCTCATGTTGAGAGATGTGATGAGGGAAAGGTTCAAGGAGAATATTGGGGCAGCCAATTAGCGACCCAAGAATGATGCATAGGTCTAAATAAAAATAGACGCTCAATAAACAAAATAGTAGTGAATGATTTGGAATTGTGACGATCTGACAATTGCGACAGACTTCTGAGTTGCACAGTTGATGCTCGAAAACGAAAACACTTACAAAAGGCAGTAATAAATGCTTTATTATATATGCAATAGCTAAGATTTGATCAACTACGTCAAAGACTAATCAGGTTTACAACTCGAAATTTCTGAAAGGTGATGCCAGTACTCCTGCTAACTCAACGTCTCCCACAATGAACTCCCTTCGTAGTTCGTTCCCATTTAATCAGAGTTACTCAGTTTTTGTAGGCTCTTTTTGGGTAGCTTCAGGCTTTGGTTTTTCAGGCTTTGACACCACAGTCTCAAATGGAAATGATACCAAGAATGCAAGCGAAGAGAAGACGTTGTTGATTGCCATCATCCAGATAGTCAATCCGACGCTTCCCACAGGGAAAAACGGTACGGCAAGAAACCATTCTAAATAGTACGGTAATACTCCCGTAGGTAAGTAGAACAACACTGATTTCCTGAAGAACAATCTGAAGAACCAAATAGGCAAAGTGGTGGTTACAGTTAAAACGATTCCCACAAGTCTGGTGATGCTAGCTTTATCACCAGAAATATCCTCAGTCAACTGCAGGATTTCGGCTGCAAGTTTATCATGTTGACGGTTAAGCTTGGTCCACTTGGCGTACTCGTCTTGAGCACTAATGCTTTTTCTCTCCCTGTGGATAGTAGCTAGTTCATGCTGTTTTTGGGCCAATTCTCCCAATTTGCTGTGGCCGAGAATCGGTGCGAGCTTAAGGTACAACTTCCAACCATAATCCTGGACGGTGGTTTTCCCCACCACTCCCAATAAGTTCTTGAAGATTACCACGGCAGCTACAACAACCACCAAAGTATAAGGATGAAAATCCAACATTCTCTATTGCTTTTCTGGTTATAGGGTCTACTTTTTATTGGTGTATTTCGCAAGCTTGTTGGCCATTTTCTCATAGGTTTTTACACACCCCCAATTTTTTTTGCCTCGATGATAAGGGCAGAGAAAAAAAAAAAGAAACCGAGAAGTGACGACATTTTTAATACTTCAGGTTCACCATGTCCAGTGATCCCGAAGAAGACTACGTTCCGTGGATTCAGCAATTCTGCGAATCGTTTGGTCATGATTATTTTGTTCCTGTTGCCCTGGATTTCATAGAGGATGACTTCAATTTGACGGGGTTATCCCTGCAAGTACCATACTATCGAGAAGCATTATATACGATATTAGACTATCAAGTTGAAACAGCTGAGGATAATAGCGGTGGAGCTACCAGCGTGGCAAACGGGGGAAGTTCGAAGAAAACCGAATTGCCCAATAAGGCTTTATTATCGAGTTCGGCGGAGCTTTTATACGGACTAATCCATGCCAGATACATCGTCTCCAAACCCGGACTAAGTGCAATGGCCACCAAGTTTGAAAGAAATGAATTTGGAAGCTGCCCTAGATATTACTGTGATGGAATGCATTTAATACCGGTGGGGCCTACAGATATTCCCGGTCAAGAAACGGTTCGATTGTACTGTCCTTGTTGTAATGATATTTATTTACCCCTGAGCTCTCGTTATTTGAATATTGACGGGGCATTTTTCGGAACCACATTCCCCGGATTATTGGTGAAGATGTACCCTGAGATTGAAAATCAGTGTAGAATCAGAATTAATAAGGTTGACCAAAATGATTTTGGACTAAAGTTGTTTGGTTTCAAGATTAACGAATTAAGTGCGAGTGGGCCACGAATGAAGTGGTTGAGATTGCACCCTCAGACCGAAGAGGAAAAGTTGGAACATGAAAGTTGTGAGTTAAATGCCCCCTCGGACGAGGATGATAATGAAGAGGATGATGATGACAAGACCATGGCCAGTGAGGGTTAGAACATCACCGGTGTACCTAATATTTGTAAATAGCTGGCTACTGGTGTCTGGACGTGAAACTATGGTGATCGTTGTGAGGTCACATCTTACGTGATAATTCGTTCGGTCGAACCTTGCCCATGATCAGAAAAGAATTTAAATGGTCGTCAACCGAGAGGTGCTCTCTTTAGATCGTCTGAACCTGAAGTAACAAATTAGTGAAGGAACCAGATGTAATGAATAGCTTAAGAACGATCTCAGATCATGTAACCTGAAGTAATAAACGAAACTTGAAGTCAACGTAGCCACGCCTAGAGAGAGGACCGACAGCATATACAATCTTTTAAAGAGAGTCAGCCAATATCAAAACTTGGGGCCATATTGGACTACAAAAGTCCACTGGACTGTTGTCAGCTAACTACAAGAAAGTGTTAAAGATGTGTAATATACTCAGGTGCTAAACTTACTAATGCAGATTCATTCCCTCTGGACATATAAATATACAAGGTATATACAGTAGCAATGATAGACTAACTAGATCATCATGTTAATAACTTTATCAGGACTAATAGTCCGTTCACTTTTCGATACCTCTTGAAATTGACAGCTTCGTTCTCTCCCTCGTGAACCGTCAATTACTATGAGATTTTATCCTATATTTTTACATAAAAGAAGCTCTTTTTTTTTGAAATTATCCATCAGTTTAGTGAGTTAGGTGAACTGGCTTACCTGGCTCCCATTCCTTTATACCATTTTGAATATTTACCCAATACTTCAACCTGATTGCTTCCATCATAAGATTATCCCAGTTGAGAGGCTGCTTCTTCAACAACAGCTCAATTCTCTCCGCAGACTGCTCTATTCTAGCATCGTTTTCATCGGACAAATCATCCAAATCATTTTCATTAGTGGCCAACTCCAACGACTCATGAGCTTCTAAAACCATCATTAACATCTCCTTATATTCCAACGAGGACTCGTTGGAAGAAGATTGGAAATTAGCAATTAATGATTTGGCAACATCGTCCTGGGTAATGTCCAAATGATCCGGATGATGTAGCTCAATAAAGTGAGCAATTCTGGTATATGGATTACGGATGGTTGTATACCCTTTATTAATCAATGATGAAAAGACGTTTTCCGCACCATCCAGCTCCTTGGCCTTATTCAACGCTGCTGAACCAATGACAATATCAGGATGGTTTTCACTCTGAAGCAACCGATATTCCCTTCGTAATTGACGATCATTCACCAAAAATGAATCTTTTGGGGGACCTCCGGCAGGAAAAGTTGCTGGGAATAAGTCAAAAAAAGACTTAATCGATCGACTACTGGAATAGAACTTCACCATTGCCGACGTGGTGGCATAGCAACGGGGTTTGATAGCCCCTATCATGGATATAGCGCTACGAGAAAACATAAAGCATCGAAATTACCGGTATATTCACTGGAAGACTCAGTGCAAATAGCTTCAACTTAGTAACTTTATGTCATGATGTCATGATCGGTACTGCAGATAACCATCACCTAAAACGGAATGATTTTTCAACCATCAAAATATACTTCTTCTTCTTATACAAGAAAAGGATAGTGGTGGTGGCGATGTTCAAGAAACGAGTAGTGAAGGATCAGAATAGTGGTAAACGAAAGAAAGAGTTGAGTGAATTCGGTGATGATCATAAGGATGAGAAAATAACGGGTGGAGTGTTTAAGAAGAGAAAAGAGTTTGGTAAGCAGACTGGTCAGAAGAAGGAGGCTGCTGTGATGCAAAAGGTGAATGACAATATCAAAAGTGTTGGTACTGACGGTAATCTTAAGGGTAATAGTAATGCTATTAGCACTGGTACTAAGGATATTTTTACTGATAGTGCAGGTGCAGATGGCGATGATCAGCCTGATGACAAACCAACCACCTTAGGACCTTTGAAGCCTGCCGCTGCAAACATAAGAACGACCACTATCGTCGACTTCCAACCTGATATTTGCAAAGACTTCCAACAAACTGGTTACTGTGGTTATGGAGATACCTGTAAGTTCCTCCATATAAGAGATGAGCTGAAGCAGCGAAAACCCATCGACAAAGAATGGGAAACCGTGATCGGAACAAATAAGTCCGTAACACCCCTGACCACCGAAGCATCCGAGTCTGTCCCCTTCAAGTGTGTTCTCTGCAAAAAAGACTACACACTGCCTGTAAAGACTGATTGCAATCATATCTTCTGTCAGAAATGCTTCATGATGAGATACAAAAAGGGTAAAACCAAGTGTTTGATCTGTCACAAGGAAACAGGAGGCACTCTCCGGCCCATTTCCAATGCCGAGCTCCAAAACCTAATCTCCTAATTGTATCTAGCTGTATATTAATGTATTATTAGTGTATTACTTCCATGGTGCACGGAGGTACGTTTGTCTTGTGTACAGGTATAGCAGCGAGGTCATTAGCGGTTGCTAAAGCGCTTTCTCTTCTTGTATCAGTACTACTGCTGACTGATCATGTCGCAAATTCAGGAGCAGCTCGAGGGACTACCGGGGTACGATGTTGTGATGGACTATTACAATGAATATGCGGAGGAGCATTTCAATAAAGTCAACCCCTATGAGGACAAAGATGGGAACAAACTTAAACTTGGGCCGAATAGTTCCGACCGGGAACGAAAAATTTGGAAAAAGGTGCAACTGAAGGCTTGGGTCCATGACAAGTGCTTCATGGGTTCCTGTGGGGTGGGAATGGACTGTGGAGTTGGCTTAGCTCCATTAGTGGTCTTGTTACTTCCTGGTCTTGGCCCCATACTCATGTATGCCGTTCATGCTAGGTTAATTCATATCGTGACCAATGAAATGAAATTACCCAACAAACTCGTTGCCCAATTGGAATCCCAGATCTTATTCGATTTGCTCATTACCTTTCCCCCGTTGATTGGGAGCTTTTTTGGCTGGTTGCATGCTTGTCTGACCCGTAATGCAGGTGCAATTTACAAGTACCTTGACTACCTTGGGGAACAACGGGCAAAAAATGTGCTGGCAGCTTATGTTGGTACTAGACAGCCAGTATATCAGGCTCAAGCTCAAGCTCAAGCTCGAACCCAGATACAAACACAGCCAAGAGCAGTTCAGGCTAAGAAAGATAAGGGGAGAAAGGTTCCAGCACAACCTGGGCAACAGGAGTCGGGATTTATATAGCATAAAATTATTACCATAGATTACAATTTCGCTCAATTGCAGAATTATGTATAATTTCACATCTAATGCATATTTGACGTATTATTAGTGTATATTAGGAGACAAAATGGGGGTGCAAGCCGTTATCTTTCATTTGTGGTTTTTCGAAGCGAATCTCGATCAATTTGTGAGTATTTTTTGCACCCTGCGCCGGTTTCAAAACAATTTTTCCAACTAACATCGAAATTCAAATTCGCACGGGTCCATTTCACTTTCTTCTTCAAAAATCATAGGAATGTACGAGAGACCGGAAGGAATTGAAGATTGTCGTATCTGGGTGGACGGATGCTTCGATTTTGCCCATCATGGTATGTTCCCCCTCATGGTTAAATTTATCGTCATTGAACTGATACTAACGATTTAGGACACGCAGGCGCCATGTTACAGGCCCGTCAATTGGGGAAGGAACTATATGTCGGAGTCCATTCGGACCAGGAAATCTTGTTCAACAAAGGACCAGTGGTGATGAAAATGGAAGAACGATTGAAAGCTGTTGATGCTTGTAAATGGTCCACCAAAGCTATTGGGGATGCACCATACGTTACCGATCCTGAGTTTATGAAGAAGTATGATTGTAAATACGTGGTTCACGGAGATGACATTACCACCGATGCCAATGGAGAAGATTGCTACCAAGTAGTCAAAGACTTAGGCATGTTTGTTGTGGTGAAGAGAACGCCTAACATATCTACAACCGATTTAGTGGGGAGAATGTTGTTAATGAGTAAGAACCACCATTTCAAGCCAATTACTGAGCACTGGAAGTCTCATACTCTTTTCAACAACGATGAGTCAATTAAGAAATTCGAAAGTTACGCTAGTGATGAGACAGGGTTGAAGGCTCATAGCGGTGTCTACATAAACGTGGACTCTCAGGAGCTTAGTAGTTTGATAGCCCCATCAGAAGCGAAATTGAATCAGTATAAAAACATCGTGTATGTCGACGGAGGATTCGATTTATTCCATCCAGGACACATCGAAGCTTTGCGTATAGTTAAGGAGCAAGCCGAGCAAAAGTATGGGGATGCAGCTGTATTTGTTGGGGTTCACGATGACTTTACTGTCAACTCTTACAAAGGGTTGAATTATCCAATTATGAATTTGTTCGAAAGATCCTTATGTTTGCTACAATGTAAGTACGTTGATGGGTTGGTATTGGGAGCTCCATACAAGCCCACTCCCGAGTTTTTGGGAAAGCTTCCCGGTGAAGTGATGGCGGTATTCCATGGTCCTACTCCAATTGAAGATGACGTTTATGAGGAGGCTGAGGGAATATTACAGCAAATTGGAAGTCATGAATATGATGATATGAACACGGAATTCATTGTTAATCGGGTGTTGCAGAACAAACAGGCATATGAAGAGAGACAAAGAAGAAAGGGATGGAAAGCTGAAATTGAACAGAAACTCAAACAGAAAGAGCAAGAGTGAGGTGAGGAGTAGAGCGACGGTGATGGTGAGGAGTAGAAAGAGCAAGAGTGAGGTGAGGAGTAGAGCGACGGTGATAGGAAGAGTAGACGGAGAAGTAGACAAGTAGAGTTTGTAAGATACCAAGTACATTCATCTGGACATCCTCATGCACTGTAGACACTACGGCAGGTACGGATGTTACAAGTTTCGTAGTCGTAAGTCATCTATTCAATACATGCTATAAATCGTTATCGTAAATCATGCAAAGAACAACTGCTTGCAGCTATTCCATTTGTGCGTCTAAAGATTGGTTTAAATTCTTCAAGTTTACCTCATTAACATTATGGTTGGAGTTTCTTCTAGAGTTTTTGAACATTTGTCCATTGAATTGATCCAGTTCTTCATCCATCAATTCGTCTCCTGGTTGTCCCCAGTTATTCTTACCGGCCCCGTTCTTTCTAACCTTGGTTGGGTCGGTGTTGAAGTGGCCGTTATGGGTGAACCATTTAGGAGCTCCTTGGCTCTCGTGGACAGTCCATTTATTAGTTCTAGTCATGGTAATTTAATAGTTTGTTGTTTTGTTATAGTATAATATAGTATAATAATACTAAAGGAAAGAAAAAACTATTATCCTTTCTAGGAGAAAACTCCCTGATTTATACTCCCTAGATCGAGTGACCTTTGCCTAATTGGGTAGGTAATGTGGGGAGATCCTTAAAACAGGTGACGAAAGATCGCAGCACTCTGCCCACAAAAAAAAAATAATAATGGTAGCAAAAAAAAAAAAGGGGGCCGTTCGCTGTGGCTAATTTGGTCCAATTCAATGTTGATCTCCGCCCATGCTTCTCTTCCTTTCGAACACCCCTCCCGGCGCACATAGAAGGTTTTTTCTGTCTAATCTTACACATGTATCTGTAGTCGCTTTCTGTGCTACATGAATTACATACTACTTGCAGTAACTTCCGTATTATAAAAACCTTATATGGGTGACATAATTACTGCATTCTAAAAAATTCACACTTCTTTCTTCTTCCCCCCGCTGCTGGTGCCCCTTGTTTTTGTTTTTCCCATGTTTGCTACGCTTTTTTTTTTTTTTAGAATAGCAATATAAAGAAGTGAAATCTCCAATTGGAGGTGGGCTGCCCACACCCGCTTATATTTACCCTCCCTCCCCACGCTCCCTCTCCCTCTTCCGTGGACTATGTCTGAAGTACGGAACCGACAAAAAGAGTCGTCGGTGCAAACATCCACGCCGGCCACCACGCCGCCCCGTCATCATTACCGTACCAAGAGCTCTCGGCGGATGCTAAACATTGCACCTTTAAATACTCCGCTAAAGAATCGCTTGCAAACAGTGGGGGTTATCTGGCATACTATCTCCATCCCATTCTTTCTCTGCTTATTCCTAATCACATTGTCCTTCGGGTTGCCTGCTTGGATAGGACTAATACTACCCTACTATATCTGGTGGTATGGGTTTGACCTTCATACTCCAACAAATGGTAAGGTGGTCTACCGTACTAGAAATTGGATGAAAAATTTGATCATTTGGAAATGGTTTGTCGATTATTTCCCCATTAGAGTGTACAAGACCTATGACCTCGAACCAACCTTCTCCTATGTAAAAGTTGAAGACGAACTACCTGACGATGAAGAAGATTTGATTTCAGAATATTCTAGAACCATTATGGATAAAGTGTTCAAACTTTTAGGTCTCAGTAAACGTTTGAACGATAACGATTCTCCCTCGTCTTCGTCTTCAATTAACAACTCGAAATTGAAAAAAATCACCTCGGGCCCTCGGTACATATTTGGCTACCACCCCCATGGTGTCATTTCCATGGGAGTCATGGGAACTTTTGCAACCAATGCCCTCCGTAATGAACCATTCAAACCTCCCTTCGATTTCTTGAGATTTCTTTTTCATGATCCCTCCAAATACAAACAACTTCTTCCTGGGATTGGTAACATCTTCCCTTTGACCATCACCACCCAATTCACCCTCCCCTTTTATCGCGACTACTTGCTTAGTTTGGGGCTTACCAGTGCTTCAGCCAAAAACATCAAAAGCTTGATCAATAACGGAGACAACTCCGTATGTGTTGTGGTAGGAGGAGCGCAGGAAAGCTTGTTGAATAACATGGTGGGAGACCATCATAACGTAGGCCATGGCTTCAAAAATGAGCAAGATGCATATGAAGACGAAGAAGAAGAAGAAGAAGAAGAGAAGGAAGAAAAACCACAGAAGGAAAAACGTCAAATAAAATTGGTGCTTAACAAGCGAAAAGGATTTGTGAAATTGGCCATCGAATTGGGAAATGTTTCTCTAGTACCAATATTTGCATTCGGAGAAGTAGATATTTATAAGATCACCTCTCCTAAACCGGGATCTCTCGGCTATATTTTCCAACGGTGGATGAAGAGTACTTTTGCATTCACAATCCCCTTTTTCAGCGCCAGAGGAATATTCATCTATGACTTTGGCTTCTTGCCGTATAGAAATGGTATTAATTTAGTCATGGGAAAGCCAATTCATATTCCTAGCGGTACCTTAGCTAAGTATTTACAAGAACATGACGACGAAGAGGAGGATCAATTCAAACCCAAGAAGATTCCGCAAGAGTTATTAGATCATTATCATAAATGTTATGTTGATGAACTAAAACGGGTATACGAAGAGAATAAGACTCGCTTTGGGTATGAAAACGTTGAATTATGTATTACGGAATAGTACAAGAAGTTGTATTTTAGCATAGAAAATAACATTAGCATAGAAATCGACTTAATGTAGGCAATGCTGTATTTGGGATGTAGGGAGCTGGAAGTACCTGAAGAATTATTGTAGGCATCTGGCAGTACCTGAAATATTATTGTAGGAAGCAATTTGTTCATTAATATCAGAGCAGACCTTTTAGCAGACATGGAGTGCCGTTTGCTGATTCAAGTCCAACTTATTGAGTGAAGTATCACTCACCCTGACTACTTTCACTCTGTCAGAGAAATGCACTATCGTTTCGATTTTACAGTTGACGAACTCAATTTCGGAAACATTTTGGGGATCAAAATTAAATATTGAGCAGTTGCTGAACATGATTTTCCAAAGAGTTTCGGGAACAAAATCCTTCATTAGTCTACCATCGAAACAGATCCCGTTAAGTTGTAATGTGCTAAGGTGTGGTGGTAAGAAGTATCGGTCATTTGTGATGAACTGGTTGTTTAACTGAGTCAACTTCAAATGTTTGATGGTATCAGGTAACTTGAGTTTCTTTCTGTTCAATGAGGAAACATGAACCGACAAACTGACGATGCTGTTGTCTAAGTTGATTTTTTGAATTTCGTGATTAATTATTAGCTTATTAATGGATAATGGCAAAAAGCTCATGGGCGTAAGTTCGTTAATTGGGTTATTGGACAAATTGAGGGAGTCCAAGTGAGATACTTGGGAAAAATTCTGGCGATAGATTTGGTCGATTTTATTGTTGGACAAGTTTAAGTAGGTGAGAGTAGACGGAAACAGAATATTGCTGAGAGTCGTGATGTTGTTATTGGATAAGTTAAGATGAGTCAATTCCAGAGGTAAGTGGTTGATGTGATCGATGGAGCAGTTGGTCAAGCTAAGATGGGTTAAGTTGGGCAAATTCCAATCATTAGTAAACTTGCAATTATTGACGATCAAGTAGTTAATGGAAGCAGAAAAATCTACTGATTTAAGTAACCGGCAAGATTTGATATTCAACTTGGTCAAATTTCTAGGTAACGAATCGATACGACCGTTTTTCACCTTCAAATGCTCGAGTTGTTGGAAAGATTTGAGATCTACAATCGAGTTGGTGTGGCAGTTGAGTCTGGTCAAGTTTCTGGGTAATTTTGGAAGATATTTGACCTTTTGGAGGTTCAAATCGATTTTTCGACTGTTGGCAAGTAAGTTTGGCAATAACTCGATCACTTGTAGATAATGCTTTATAGACTTGATGGATATTAGTTCAAGACGGACATTATCCAACTCGTTCAACTTGAAGTAGTGGCATAGCTTGCCAACATCAGTTACTGTTATCGAGTTCCCAGCAAATTCGTCTGCACCCCCGAGGCAAATTTGGTGGATATTGTTTAAGATGAATCTTCTAAAGGGTGCAAATGACAGAAAAGATAATGACTCCTCAAGAGGGATAAAGGAGAAGATAGCTTGCCATACCTCATCCGGTAATCGCAGCGACATTTACTCCACTAATACTTTGCTTTTCAATAGTTTCCCACTAAGGTTCTATTAGTTTTGATTTATATTTTTCGTCATTTTTTTCGATGCTCTTCATTTAAACTTTAAAGTTTCAGAACCAAGAATCATCTTTTTTTCTTAATTTGCAACAACAAGTGCAGAAAAAAGAAAATAAAATGCGCGCGCGTTGTCTCCCCACTATTGAACTAAGAAAATCCCATTTCCAAAACGGGCCCAAAGACCAGGGCCAATCACTCCCCTCATTTCACGGTAGTTAAATTAACTGGAGGGGAATGAGTTCAGCAGAAGCAAGTGGCCCACGATAAGGGGGGAGAAGGGGAGCGATAAGAGAGGGAACATGGCTTACGTTTGTTGGGGATGGGGATAATTTTAGCGAAGTAGGCCGCAATTTGGGGGGAGGCTCGATGAAACAGCTCAGACGACTGAAATTTGGTTAGGAATTGGGGCCGAAAAGGCTGCTTTCGTTTTGACGTGTTGTGGGGTACGGGTGTAATGCAGTAGAGATAGTTGAGATGTAGGTTATTAATAGATCAAGGCAGTCCCGGAGCAACTGGGGCTTGAATGGTATAGCAAGTGGTAGTGGCTGAAGAAGGACTGGTAGTGAATAGAGTTGTGTGTTCGTGGACAAGGGGGTGGCTATTGAGGTTGTGCTGAGTACTATGGTGCAGAGTTTTGCGTCAATCTACAAGATAAGAATATCTGTGGAGTATTTTGTTTTGAGATTTTCTCAACAATCTGTCAAAATTACATAATTTGACCTAAAGCGAGAGCGTTTAGAGTTGACACCATTTAAAGATAGTTGAGCCAGAGTGGATACTCTGGCCTCAAGTTCATTGGCGCAGATAAACGCTTACGTGTTTGAACACTATGCCACAAGCAAGTGGCTGAAGCAAATTGGCTCTTGCTGCTGGTACCCACTCCTCGGGTAGCTGCTGCTTTAATGTTTGTAGGAGACTAACGACCTCGTACGGGTGTGGGGGGTGTCACATGCAATAGAAGATTTAATTAGGTAATTTACTTATGGTCCGATTCTGGCGAAGCTTTGGGTGCAATAAAATCAGCTAACATACTACTGAATTGGATTTCCATTTGCTTGGTTCTTTATGCCGAATTATGGTGTATTTTGCTAGGCATATAGATGCTTTCTACAGTCTAGTGGTTTCTAACCGAGGAATCACTTCAGTTGCATACTTCTTCCGTGGATGTTCTTTAGTCCTCCTCGGAGCTACTTTGCTCGTCCTTTATCAACTACTCAAATTCATCGTTTCCCTAAAACTCTGTGTATAAACTTACATCTCTAACCTCTCGATCTCATTATTCCTTATATGCATTGACTATTTACATTTGTTGGAGGGGTCAGGAAATTTACCTTCTGCCTTCAATTTCTTATACTGTTTCAACAAGCTCCTATCAAGCTTTTTTCTGCCCTTATTGTCCTTTTTGGCGAAGATTTTATAATCGTTTTTCTGTAATCTTTGCTTGAACTTAAGCACGTCCTGCTCCGTTTTCTGTTGATCTAGTTTTTGCTGGTTGATTTTGTCAATTTGCTGCTTTTCCCATTTCTTGAACCCGTCGATGCCCTCGAATTTCTTTTCAAATGGAGGCGTACTCCAGTTCTGATTTCTGGGGAATAGATTCCATAAATATTCGTCATCTATGTCATGAAGTTGCTCATTTAGTTTGATCATTCCTGATAACGATTTTTTTAGATTATGCTCAATCATCGGTTGGTAACTATTCAAATCTTCATCATAATAAAGCTTCAACACACTCATGTTTAGCTGATTTATTTCCTTCTCATCATTGGCCCTCGACAAGTTATCGATTTCTTCCACCACCGCTCTATCTTTGTCGGTTATTTGCAGTTGAATGTGTGACTTAAGATGCTTTTCTGGAATTACAAAATCCACCAACTTCCCGTTTGTCTGACTGTTGCTATTGTCTTCGTAGTTTAAATCTATACTCTCGTAGAGTTGCTTACTTGACTGGTTTAAAATCGAATCCGGTGCCCGAGGAAACTTGTTGAATGGAATGTACTCATTGATGATTCTCTCTCCGATCTTCTTACTATACTTGCCAATCTTCTTCACCTCTTCATTCTTCTTGGAGTAGCTCCTTATACTCCCCGTCACTACCCGAGGTATAGGACTACTTGTCTTCGTTAACCTAAACATGATTCGGAAACAAAAAGAGACTCACAAGTTTATCATTACCTATCATATAGTCCTTTTTTTTTTTCTTTTGCCCCCACCTGCTGCCTACACACGACTACAGTTCCTTAGTCCCCAGACATCCCCCCCTTTGTGAAAACCAGTACACCTACAACTACAAAAACCGAATACCCTCTCCTAACCAAAACGTTATCGTCAAAATCAATTCATCTTCTTCTTTCTCCGAGTCCACGTTGGTATGACATCAACGTGCCACAGTGCGTATCATTGACCGAATTTTTCACCAGCGTGTGCTCTGACTCTCGCCTTTTTTTCCAATTTTTTTTTTCTTCTTTCTCACTCTTTTAATGGTGAAAAAGTTCCCATTAGCTAACAGATTGATAAGAATGTCAGCACACAGAGGTGAAAAAATTGTTCTTAGTGAGTTACCTCACACCTTCGACCAACCAATTCCATTGGCAGTTATCGGCGGGACCGGATTATACGACTTACCCAATTTGAAACCGGTAGCAAGATTAACTATCTCTACTCCCTGGGGGTTCCCATCGGCCCCTATCACGGTATCGATTACTGATGCAGGATTACCGGTAGCTTTCTTGGCTAGACACGGTCCCCATCACGACTTGTTACCATCCGATGTCCCATCGCGGGCCAATATCGCTGCTTTGAAGAAGATCGGAGTCAAGGCTATTATCGCGTTTTCCGCCGTGGGCTCTTTACAGCCATATATCAAACCTAGAGATTTTGTAGTCCCAACTCAAATCATTGATAGAACCAAAGGTATTAGACCCTCGACGTTCTTCGAAAAGGGATTCGTGGCCCATGCTATGTTTGGAGAACCATTCGACTTGACGTTAAACAATATCATCAGTAAAGCTATTCCATCTACCGGATTTTTGGAAAAATTCGATTCCGAACATACTCCACAATTACACACCAAAACCGAGACCCACGATAATGAGGACTTGACGGTGATTTGTATGGAAGGTCCTCAATTCAGTACCAGAGCCGAATCGAAGTTGTACCGTACTTGGGGAGGTTCGGTGATCAACATGTCGGTATTACCCGAATCGAAATTGGCTAGAGAAGCCGAGATCTCTTATCAAATGATTTGTATGTCCACCGATTACGATTCGTGGAATGAAAATGAAGAACCAGTGACGGTCGAAACCGTGGTGGGTAATTTGAAAGCAAACTCCGCAAATGCTTGTAAAGTGGCTGCCCACTTAATTGACGTTGTCGGAGCGGAGTTGGTGAACCCGGAGACAAAGCTCAACAAAGACCTTGAGGGTTCGATGAAATTTGCAGTAAGCACCAACCCTCACGGTGTGAGAAAGGAGTTGTTAGAGAAAATGCACTTTTTGTTCCCGGGATACTGGCCTATTCAATAAGCCGAGTAATTGTTCCGGGACTCTAGTCAACGTGTATGCTGTTTGTCCCGGGATCCTGGCCCGAGTATTCTGTTCGTCACCGGATGCTGACCAATTCATTAGTGGCCGAGTGCACCGGCGTACTCCTCCGCATAGGCCGGGCGAAGTTTATTAGAGAATTAACTATAGAATGTACACAACGTGAACTGCAAATAAGCCCATCAGAAGGGCTTTGACTCACAATGTAAGTAATCGAAAGCTGGAGAACTCTCTTATTTAGTTTGTCAGCCCCCCCCACAACTGGTGGTCTCCATGGCTGCTTTGTCAGCCACACATCTTGTCCCCTCTACTCTCAATAAGCTACTCCTAATTGCAAACGAAGACATGACTCCACCAAGCTACAGTGCGGAGGGAGAATGAAGAAAAAAAATACTCGGAGTTCATGTGACTACCAAACCACACTCCTCCAATTGTGGGGATTTGGCATATTTCCCTTACATATCGGCGATGCCACAAAAAATATCCCTTATCAATCAGAAAACTCCCCACTTTTCCTACTATGAGATTTGTTACCAAACTGTCGACTGATAAAGTCACCACCATGGTTTGTGTTTTTTGTTAACAATTAGCCTCACATCGGATCTGATCAACTCCGATCGCACTTGCCAATTGGGTTATATAAGGACTGCGATGTCGCCTTTTTATTTTGTTTTAGCTTTTTTTTTTTCCCTCTTCCTCTCCTTATCAATCATGTCATTAAGAACATTGGGATTAAACTCTACTTTAAGTCGATTCTTTGCCAAGTCTGCTGATTTGACTAAAACAGTATCCACCATCTTGGACTTTAAGCATAAACCGGATGAATCCCTTGATAATGTGATGACCCGATGTGATCACGAGATCGGGGGATTTTCCACCGTCAACTTTGACACCGATAAGACCAATAACAGTGGCCATTTCTACGGTTACTTGAACTTGGACTTACCCAAAGACAACCCGGAAGTCACCCGATCCGGGTATGCCATGTTCAGAACCAAAGATCAAAAGGAATCTTGGTTATCCGGCGACACCTACTGGGACTGGTCCAATTTCCAATCGTTGGTTTTAAGAATTAAAGGTGATCGGAGAAAGTATTTGGTTAATATCCAGGCTAATACTCCCTTGGTTACTGATTTGTTCCAGCATAGATTGTTCTTGAATCACCCCGGCGAATGGGAAACCGTGGTGATCCCATTGAACGACTTCGTCATGACCAATTGGGGGGTGATTCAAGATGGTTGTGAAATTAACAAATCAGAAATCAAAACCGTAGGAATAGGCTTGTTGGATAAGCAATACGGTCCTTACTCGTTACACGTTGATTGGATCAAGGTTATGACCGGGGCTGAAGTAGAAAAAGTGACTGAAAAATCAAGAAGTGAGCGGTTGGCAATCTCTGAAAACAATGAAGAAACTGATATTCCTCTTGGAAATGGGGGTTCAGCCTTGAATTCATCGGGGAACCAAAATCCTAAAGATACTGTCTTCTAAGTTTTACCTTGCAGCCACTAAAAAAAGACAGAAAAAAGTAAAGTAGCAAGCCTCGGTGAATAAAGACCGACATGCAAGTTTTAGCACTATGTGAATAACAGGCTTAAGACAATTGACATCATATTAGAGGGTTGAAGTTAGAGAGTCGGGGTTTCTCACTTCTTCAGTCCTGGTGACTACTCTCCTCTTCAAGATCAATAGGTCAATTTTGTGGGGAATAACTTATCATACTCCTCTCCCTCTTCCATAGTATTATGTAGGTGACAATAACTTCCAATGTACGGTTTATGCATACTATTGATTTACCATTTTAGGGGTAGTTATCTTCCCCATGATTTGCAATCATTTCTCCACTCAGGGCGCGAGCCCTAACAGAGAAATGGCACGTGGTTCATGTCCGAATAGTTTTGTGTGAGCGACAATTTTTTTTTCTCTTTCGATTCATATATAAACTCCTACATCAGCACATTTTTCACTCACTTCATACTTTATTCCTTATCGATCAAAATGGCAAGAGGCCCGTATGTCTTTATTATCTGAGTGATAGTAGCGTGACACCCTTGGAAGTACAATGCAAATTGGAAACCGTTAAACCCAATGTTTTCATTGGTACACCAGCTTCTCGAAGCTTGGAAGGGAGCCTTGTCTTGATCGAGTCAAAGGAAGATATGTGTCAATTTTTAACTACAGTGGGAACTATTGATCGAGAGTCTGTATAGAATATTGGTCTATGGAGTCAATAGCTACTATAGCGAGCATTGGTCTTTCAGACTTACTATAGAGAGTATAGGTCTGTGATATTCATATCTACTATAGCGATTATTGGTCTGAGGATCATAGATAAGTCTACAGTACTATGGTAACCACTTCAGTTGAAAATTGTCATTTATGGACTGGGGTTTCTCAATTATGTGACCTCTGTTCATAAACATAAACATATCTCCTTGACTTGTTCATGCAAGCACGCTACTGTAAACTCGTAGAAACACCTTACTAACAACTTCGTAGAAAGAAACATTTAAAGAGATTAGCTGCTCCATCCCACTGGATGTTGGACAAATTGTCCGGAACTTATGCTCCAAGACCATCTGCTGGTCCACATAAATTGAGAGAATCCTTACCATTGGTAGTGTTCATTAGAAACAGATTGAAATACGCATTGAACGGTAGAGAAGTCAAAGCTATTTTGATGCAAGAACATGTCAAAGTCGATGGTAAAGTCAGAACCGACGCTACTTTCCCAGCCGGTTTCATGGATGTTATTGGTTTAGAAGCTACCAACGAAAACTTCAGATTGGTTTACGATGTTAAAGGTAGATTCACCGTTCACAGAATCACCGCTGAAGAAGCTTCTTACAAGTTAGGTAAAGTTAAGAAAGTTGCCTTAGGTAAGAGAGGTATTCCATACATTGTTACCCACGATGGTAGAACCATCAGATACCCGGATCCATTAATCAGAGCTAACGATACCGTTAAAATCGACTTGGCTACTGGTAAAGCTTCTGAATTCATCAAATTCGATACTGGTAGATTAGTTATGGTTACTGGTGGTCGTAACTTGGGTAGAGTTGGTGTTATCACCCACAGAGAAAGACACGAAGGTGGTTTTGATTTAGTCCACATCAAGGACTCTTTGGAAAACAACTTCGTCACCAGATTATCTAACGTTTTCGTTATTGGTACTGAAGCTGGTAAACCATGGGTTTCATTACCAAAGGGTAAAGGTATCAAATTGTCTATTTCTGAAGAACGTGACAGAAGAAGAGCCCAACAAGGTATCTAAATAATGTATAATAATGTAAAATGATAGTAGACTTACAGTTAACTGCAAAAAGAGTAGAAACATGAGGAAAATTGAGATCTGAGGAAAAACGTGAAATTTATGAGAAATTATAACTCCGCGTTATCCTCTTTTGCTCCAATGACGTCGAGATACAGAGTCGAGTATGCGCTCAAGAGCCATCGGAGAGACGAATTCATCGAGTGGATCAAAGGATTGTTAGCGGTTCCTTTCGTCTTACATGCCGATGTTGAAAACTACGAGGAAGACATCAGTCAAATATACAATGATCAAGAACAGTACGAGAGCTTTATTGAAGCCCACGAGGAGGAAATTGCCCTAGAGTGCCAGAAGCGATACTTGGAAATATTCGGTGACGTGGAAAAGTTGATTGACCATACAATCTTGCTAGATAAGCTCGGAGAGACTCGAGATCCGTCATACGTTTCTTCCAGTAGATTACGTCAGTTAGTACCGTCAGTAGGAAAGTTCTTCACGCGGTTACCTTTACGTCGAGCATTTTTGATTGAAGATGAACGAAAAAAGATTCTGAAGCGGCGATTTGTTAGTCCTTCCTTCAATGACGTTAGAGCCATTCTTAACACCGCTCAGATCTTGGCTCTATCCAAGATATACCGCAAAAGTAACATTGCTGGTACTCGGTTGAAGTTGATTACCTTTGATGGTGATGTCACGCTATACGAAGATGGGAAATCATTAACCGAGAATGATCCGGTGGTGCAACGGCTTATTGAGTTGCTCTCATTAGATATATTTGTCGGGGTAGTCACTGCTGCTGGGTATCCCGGAGAAGGTGGGGTTCCTAAATACTACGAACGATTAAAAGGATTAATCGACGCTATCAACAATAATGATGAATTGCTTCCACACCAGAAGGAAAACTTGTTGGTGATGGGGGGCGAATCCAATTATCTTTTTCGATTTAATGCTGACAAGAAGAATTTCGAATTCATTGATGGTGATGAATGGTATTTGCCATTGATGTCTAATTGGGATAAGTCTCGTATCAGTGATATCATGAATACCATTGACAAGCATTTAAACCATCTCAGAAAGAAGTTTGCCTTAGATGACGATACCAAAACTACAATTATCCGGAAGGAACGATCTATTGGAATTATTCCCTTGCATGGTTTCAAAATTGAACGTGAACACTTGGAAGAGTTGGTTATTTCCTGCTCCCTCAAACTCACGGAGATATTGACCAATCCAAGTAAAGATCCCGTGGCAATGCAACTCCGGAGAAACCCAATCACTCGCCGGGCGTCGATATTGACTCCGAGCCTTAGAGAACTTCCAGATGATGAGCCAATGATTGACGATACGTCCCTGATCTCTGGAGATATTTCCGACATCAAAGTGTGTGCATTTAACGGGGGTCTGGATGTATGGGTAGACATTGGAGACAAGAGTCTCGGGGTGGAGTCCCTCCAGAAATATCTTTGTAAGGATGAAAAGTTTGACCACATTTGTCCTATAATGAAGAGTGAAAGTCTTCACATCGGTGATCAGTTTGCTTCTTTGGGTGCAAATGACTTCAAGGCAAGATTGAGTGCTTGTACGGTGTGGATAGCTAGTCCTCGAGAAACTGTTGCTATCCTTGATGATTTGCTAACACAGATAAAGCTGCCTCTTCAGGACTAAGGTTGTCTCTCGTCAAGAATATTTATTTAACACATTAATTCAGATGAGCACAGCGGCAGATCTGAGAATATTTTTGAATGAAGGTAACAAGTCTGCGACTGGTTTTTTTTGCAGCCTATGTTGTTTCCATAATTGTTCAAAAAGGGAGAATAAAGCTATTCGGTATTTTGATTGAATGCAACTATTCAGAGATGCAGCTTTGCTTCGAGCCGTTAAAAGCAGAATCAGAACGATTTGTCAGCACTTAACCCCAGATTTCTCTATAGATATTGACTTTCTAAGGTTGAATCTTCATTGTTCTGTATGAAATGCATATTTACCACAATGTGTTCTTTTATTGTAGTAACTGTTCAACCAATAGGGTTACACTTGACACTTGTGAGATAACGTAAAACAGCGAGAAGCTAGGAAGGCAACCCAAATTAATCGCTCTAGGTTTCATTAACCTGACTATGTATTAGTAAGAGGCTCACATCATGCCTTTGAACCAACCTTCTGTTGCCACTTTAGGTCATATTTCTATGTATCAAACTAATACATGCCCGATACTTGCGTAAAGCGCATTATTATCGCAATTTTTTTCCGATGCGGGGGACCCTTATCTGTCATATGAAAATGTCATCTATAAAATCGAGAGAAAATCCCACTTTCATTAGCATCATATCATTAAATCATGGGGAAGAAAGACTTTTTTGATCCAACGACTGCTGAATACTTAAACCCAAAGACCCAGCGTCGGGTGGTGCTTATTACGGGTGGCAATTCGGGAATTGGCTACTACACTGCTCTTCACCTCTTCTTACATGGGTATGTAGTGTATATCGCTGGAAGAACTGCCCTGAAGGTTGAAAAGGCAATCAGTGACATTGAAATTGAAGCATCCAAGCGTGCAGACAAGTACACGGATGAAGAGAAGAAGAGTCGTTTTTTTGGATCGTTGAAGTATCTCTACATTGACTTATTAGACTTGAGTACTGTGGTGGGTGCTGCAGAAGAGTTCGGTAAAATTGAATCCAAATTGCACATTTTGATTAGTAACGCCGGAATTATGGGAGTTCCTTACCAGGTTTCTAAAGATGGCTACGAAATTCAGTACCAGGTCAACTTTGTCAGTCATTTCTTGTTGACGTTCAAACTTCTCCCATATTTGAACAATGTGATTGACGAAGGTATCACCCCTCGAGTTATCACCTTATCCTCGCTTGGTCATAATATGAGTTACAAGTATTTCCACCCCTCAAACTTATTGGATAAGTCTCCTAACTTTTACTATACCTGGTTGAGATACGGCAATGCCAAGGCAGCCGCCATTGAATTCATGAAGAAATTTGCTGAAGAATACCCTAAGATACTTTCTGCCTCCGTACACCCTGGGGTGATTATTGACACCGAATTGTACAATCATTGGAAGAACATGGCAGTGTTTGGATATGCAGCAAAAGGATTTTTTGCGTTTGCCGACAAGACAATTGGTATTTCTCTTGAAGAAGGGTCATTTGCTACTCTTAAAGCTGCTCTCGATCCTAAATTGACCTTAAAAGACAGTGGTGCTTATTATGTTGATGGTGGACAAGTTGGCAAGCCTTCCAAGGTAGCCACCAAGCAGGAGAACATCGATACTACCTGGAACTGGAACTTAGAGGAGTTGGAAAAGAAGGGATTCATGATTGACATCCATCCACAGTAGTTGATGACATCCATCCACAGTAGTTGATGGCTGTTGTCTATAGACAATAAGCACAACGTGCTTTTTATTGACACTTTGATTGAACTTTGTACTTAATAAACACTCAACAAGAATAAAGTTACTCGCCTACATTGTCAGACTTCTGTTTCACCATTTCTCTGGCATACTTTAGTGTACATATTATTGAGTACAACGCCTGTGAGTCTCTTGCGCCGCCTTCTCTAGCATATCCATGATCTCTGCCCAACTTGATATGTTACTGATGTCCTGGCCTTTACACTTTCAACGTCCTTGACCCAGTTAATCGTCTTTGTTTGGCTCTCGCCAGCGTGTTCATTGAACTCATTTCCTCCAATCTCTTATCAGACCATCTCCAGCACAAACCCGTACACCTCACCCACACCCCTCCTCTTATCTCATTTGCCGTCAACCATCCCAGCAGATCCCCTTCACAACCAACAATAGCTTCGCTTACGTCGTGAAATCACAATCATTTGCCGCATTTTTTACATCACACGTAACTACTTCGCTCGCCACTATTGCCCGTTCGGCCCCGGATAACGCTCAGGCTGACTTTGCCGTCGCACCCGTGCATCCCGTAGAGTGGTGAGGCCAGTGCAGCAAATCCTGCGAAATGAGGATGATCATTATCTTATCGGCCACAAATATATGACTTACTCTTTTCTACTTTCTCTATACACAGATAACTAAACTTTGCTTCAATATGATTTTCGGGATTTTAAAGTAAGTATCTTTCCTTTATATTCAGCGTCCCCGTACTAATTTTCCAGTGCCATTGTCTCTTTGGTTTACCCATTATTTGCTTCTTACAAAGCTTTTGAGAACTACAATCAGCTCGCCAGTTCCATTGCCGCATCCAATTTGAACATTGGAGGGTTCAATGTCCCCATCCACACTCTTTTGAAAAAAACAGTTGGTGAACAAACAACGCCAATAGGCCACGAAGAGAAGATATTACTGGGCTACTTGGTGACCTTACAAAAGTGGTTCGTTTATTGGATCGTTTATGCCACTCTCCATACTGTGGAATCAATAATTCCCCTTCATTACCTTTTGCCCGGCTATTCGTTTTTCCGATTCTTATTATCCGTATGGCTTGTGTTGCCCATGGCTATGAGCTTCAAATCGGAGCCTGGCGAGGATGTCACCAGGGAATGGACCCAATTTTCCTCCCAGGGGTGCGGATTGGTATACTATGAGTACTTAAGACCCTGGTTGGAAGGCGAGTTGAGTATTCTTGCCAATTTGCCTTTTGACTTGGGATCGGTTCAAAGGTTTGCTGTTCAAACCTTAGGGTTAAATTTCCTCCTCCAGTACTTGAATGTGGATACCAAAGCCGAAGGAGAAGTTTCTGGTTATTTCTCATCGGTCCGATCATACCTTTTTGCACCTAGTCCTTCTGCTGGATCAGAGGGAAGTAAAGATGATGCTGTGGTAGCAGAATATGACGTTATTGATAAACCAGAACAGCCGGGAGTGACTCAAAGAAAGGTCAGTCGTGGTTGGCTATGGTAATGAAATTTGATTTTGAAAGTACATGTATTGACTATATACAAGTTAACACCCACAATTTGGAGTGTTAGAAAGAAGGTTTGAGACATTTCTTTTTCTATAATTTTAGATAGTTCCTTATTAAATCATTATTGGACTTCTTTTCCATAAATTGGTTATAATTGTTAACCACTCTTTCCCCTTTCTTTTGTAAGTTGGTAGAAACAAAGCTATTTGGAAGCTCTGGTTTCTTATACAATCCTCCAAATGCTTCAGAAGGTTTAAACTTATTGGAGCCAGTAGCATTCTTATAGTTAATAGACTCAATTTGATCTTCACGATTCTGTTTATGTTGGGATTCCACCTCATCCGGTAATTCGGGCCAAACAAATGGGTCTTCCATATCAATGGTCATTTTCTTGAATTGCGGACCTCTATAACGAGCATAATCATTAGGTCCCCTGGTGAATCTCGCATGCAATAATTGCACTGTTACATTCAATGCTCTTAATCCATAAACATGCCATAAATAATCTCTTAAATCCATCTTATTGAAGTTTCTTGGGACCAAGAATTTAGCTTGATATGGAGTATGTTTGGCATTTGGTCTTAATAAGCAAACTCTGGCTTTGGGGAGATAGACCTGTTTCCCCCCTACTCTGAAATGGGGTAACCCATTGGCAACTTCATCTTGGTATTTTTCATAGTTGCTTCTGGCAATCTCGTCACTGTTGTTACGATATTTTATTGGTACAGGCTTACCTTCTTGAATGTATCTGGCTCTGATTTTCGTAGTTGGGAATAAGGTATCACGAACCAGTTGTGAAATTAATGGTTGTCTTTCTTTTCTGAATCCGAATCTTGGTTTGTCGAGTTCGACATTCTTAATGTTCACTTTGGGATAGTTCTTGGCTACCTCACGGTAGTGTAGCGATCTTGTCGTCATTTGGGCTACGAAGCCCCCAAATCGTCCTTTCATACTGATAACAAGTTGGTTCGTGAGCTCTTTCAATTACTTTTACAATGTGAGAGCAGTGAAAAATTTCAAGAAACAAAAAGGTCGTGTGCTGCGCAATGAAAAATATGTTGATTTTTCCATCATTTCTTCGAGGCAAAAAAAACCAAAACCTCCAAAAGTCTATTATCTCCATCAATAAATTGGTACCGGATACATTTTGATTAATCGTAGAAGGCAACTACTGATAAAGGAAGTAGCAAAGCAGAAAACTTAAACTAATTTCAAGTAACGATCTATTTTATTTGATATTGATTATATTGCTTTATACCTTCTATAATTATTAATCATCCAATATGTCGGAAGAAGCAGACCCTTATTTGTACGATGAAGATTCCAGTATCACTCCGGAAGATTGCTGGACGGTGATCTCGTCATTTTTCCAAGAGAAGGGGTTAGTTTCTCAACAATTGGATTCCTTTGATGAATTCATCGAAAGTACCATCCAAGAATTAGTATGGGAAGATAGTCATTTGATCTTAGACCAACCCGCCCAACACACTTCCGAGCATGATCATGAAAATAGACGTTATGAAATCACCTTCGGAAAGATTTATATTTCCAAACCAACCCAAACTGAAGGTGACGGTACCACTCACCCGATGTTCCCTCAAGAAGCCCGTCTACGTAATTTGACTTATTCATCTCCGTTGTATGTTGATATGTCCAAGAAGGTGTTTAAATCAGATGATAATAACCGTAAAGATAATGAATTAGAATGGATTGAAGAAAAAGTTGAGGATGAAGATTCTCAAACCAAAGTGTATTTGGGGAAAGTTCCTATTATGTTAAGATCGAAATTCTGTATGTTGCGTGATTTGGGAGAACATGAATTCTATGAATTAAAAGAATGTCCGTATGATATGGGTGGGTATTTCGTAATTAACGGGTCCGAAAAAGTATTGATTGCCCAAGAAAGAAGTGCTGCCAACATAGTCCAGGTGTTCAAGAAAGCAGCTCCATCACCAATATCTCATATTGCAGAAATCAGATCGGCTATAGAGAAAGGTTCACGTTTGATTTCATCAATGCAGATTAAATTGTACGGAAGAGATGATAAAGGTAGTACAGGAAGAACTATCAAGGCTACATTACCTTATATTAAAGAAGATATTCCTATTGTAATTGTATTCAGAGCTCTTGGAGTGGTTCCGGATGGTGACATCCTTGAACATATTTGTTATGATGCAAACGATTGGCAGATGTTGGAAATGCTTAAACCCTGTGTAGAAGAAGGATTTGTTATTCAAGAAAGAGAGGTTGCCCTTGATTTCATTGGTAGAAGAGGGGTGTTGGGTATCAGACGAGAAAAACGTATTCAATATGCCAAAGATATTCTACAGAAGGAATTATTACCTAATATCACGCAGGAAGAAGGGTTTGAATCGAGAAAAGCATTTTTTTTGGGGTACATGGTGAACAGATTGTTATTGTGTGCATTGGAAAGAAAAGAACCTGATGATAGAGATCATTTTGGTAAGAAGAGATTGGATTTAGCCGGTCCATTATTAGCCAGTTTATTCCGTATTTTATTCAAAAAGTTAACCAAAGACATCTATAATTACATGCAAAGATGTGTTGAGAATGATAAAGAATTCAATTTGACATTGGCTGTTAAATCCCAGACTATCACCGATGGTTTACGTTATTCTTTGGCCACAGGAAACTGGGGAGAACAGAAGAAAGCCATGAGTTCTCGTGCTGGGGTATCTCAAGTGTTGAATCGTTATACCTATTCATCTACTTTATCCCATTTAAGAAGAACCAATACTCCAATTGGACGTGATGGGAAGATCGCCAAACCAAGACAGTTGCATAATACCCATTGGGGACTTGTTTGTCCTGCTGAAACACCTGAAGGTCAAGCGTGTGGTTTGGTGAAGAATTTATCATTAATGACTTGTATTTCTGTCGGTACTCCTTCTGAACCAATTTCGTATTTCTTGGAAGAATGGGGGATGGAACCATTGGAGGACTATGTTCCTTCTAACTCACCAGACTCCACTAGAGTGTTTGTTAATGGTGTCTGGGTAGGAACTCATCGTGAACCAGCTCAATTGGTTGAAACCATGCGTAATTTAAGAAGAAGAGGTGATATTTCGCCAGAAGTTTCCATTATTAGAGATATTAGAGAAAAAGAATTCAAGATTTTCACTGATGCTGGTCGTGTTTACCGTCCTTTGTTTATCGTGGATGATGATCCAGATTCAGAAACTAAAGGTGAATTGAAATTACATAAAGAACACATCCATAAGCTAATCAACTCCGAATATGATGAATACGATGAAGATACTCTTGATTCAGCATACACATGGTCATCATTAGTTAATGATGGTATTGTCGAATATGTTGATGCTGAGGAAGAAGAAACAATCATGATTGCTATGACTCCAGAAGACTTAGATGCCAGTAAAAGTGCATTATCTGAAACCCAACAAAAAGATATTCAATTGGAAGAACAAGAAATTGATCCTGCTAAGAGAATTAAACCTACTTACAGCTCTGCTACCCATACCTTCACTCATTGTGAGATTCATCCATCCATGATATTAGGAGTGGCTGCTTCTATCATTCCTTTCCCTGATCATAATCAATCCCCTCGTAATACTTATCAATCTGCTATGGGTAAGCAAGCTATGGGTGTGTTTTTAACCAATTATGCGGTAAGAATGGATACTATGGCAAATATTTTATACTATCCTCAAAAACCATTAGCAACCACCAGAGCCATGGAACATTTGAAGTTCCGTGAATTACCTGCTGGTCAAAATGCCATTGTGGCTATTGCCTGTTACTCAGGTTATAACCAAGAAGATTCTATGATTATGAACCAATCTTCTATTGATAGAGGATTATTTAGGTCTTTATTCTTCAGATCTTATATGGATCTTGAAAAGAGACAAGGTATGAAAGCGCTTGAAACTTTCGAAAAACCAACTAGATCCGACACTTTAAGATTAAAGCATGGTACCTATGAAAAATTGGATGATGATGGGTTAATTGCTCCAGGGGTAAGAGTCAGTGGTGAGGATATCATCATTGGTAAAACCACTCCAATTCCACCAGATACCGAAGAATTGGGTCAAAGAACTCAATACCATACCAAGAGAGATGCTTCTACGCCATTAAGAAGTACTGAATCGGGAATTGTCGATCAAGTCCTCTTAACCACCAATGGTGATGGTGCTAAATTCGTGAAAGTGAGAATGAGAACCACAAAAATTCCTCAAATCGGGGATAAATTTGCTTCTAGACATGGTCAAAAGGGTACTATTGGGGTTACTTATAGACACGAAGACATGCCCTTCACTGCCCAAGGAATTGTTCCTGACTTAATCATTAATCCTCATGCTATTCCATCTCGTATGACAGTCGCCCATTTAATTGAATGTTTACTTTCTAAAGTCTCTTCATTATCTGGTCTTGAAGGGGATGCTTCTCCATTCACTGATGTTACTGCTGAAGCCATTTCTAAGTTGTTAAGAGAACATGGTTATCAATCTAGAGGATTTGAGGTCATGTATAATGGTCACACGGGTAAGAAGTTGATGGCTCAAGTGTTCTTTGGACCAACTTACTACCAAAGATTAAGACATATGGTGGATGACAAGATCCATGCCAGAGCCAGAGGTCCAGTTCAAGTATTGACGAGACAACCTGTCGAAGGTAGATCTAGGGATGGTGGTTTACGTTTCGGAGAAATGGAAAGAGATTGTATGATTGCTCATGGTGCTGCTGGATTCTTGAAGGAAAGGTTGATGGAGGCTTCAGATGCTTTCAGAGTTCATATCTGTGGTATCTGTGGATTGATGTCAGTGATTGCCAACTTGAAGAAGAACCAATTTGAATGTCGTTCTTGTAAGAATAAGACGAATATTTACCAAATTCATATTCCTTATGCTGCCAAATTGTTGTTCCAAGAATTGATGGCCATGAACATTTCCCCTAGATTATACACGGAGAGATCTGGAGTGTCCATACGTGTTTGAGGTGAGCTGTGACCCTGGGGGTAACTAACTTGTATTCTATAAAAATTTTTTAAATAAAACTAGTCCTTATAAAAGTGTTGTAGCTACCTTTTTGATGTTTAAAAGTTGAGGAAGGTAGTACTAATACAGAAGATCTTATTTGGGGAAAGGGAATCAGAGAGGACGTATACCTGTGAGAATAAGTAAAGTAATCTAAGGTTTACTCTTGTAATATCTTGTTCTTGTTTGCTTATTATATTTACAGTTATTTACATTATTTAGTATATTTAGCACGAAGTTCATTAAGTCTTGCTTCCTGCTCTTGAAGTCTTGCTAATTTAACCTTCATTTCTTGAACCTCATCAGCAAATGCAATCAAATTTTCCTTATATGGGTGTTCGTCACCATCAAAGACTTTGAGACGGTCCATTCTCACCAATCTATGTTTGTTCTTTGGAATCATCCCCTTTACTGCTCTTTTCAAGACCTCACCATATCCTTTATTTTGAATCATCATATCCATAGGAACCAACTTTAATGAACCTGGACGGGTGCTATGCGACCAGTAAGTCTTTTCTTTCATTTTATTACCGGTAACCTTAATTTTGGAGCAGTTTGTCACCACAACATAGTCTCCATGATCTCTATTGGGTGAGAAGGTCGGTTTATGCTTTCCTTGTAAAGTAAGGGCTATGCTGGCTGCAAGACGACCTAATGGTCTAGAATCAGCAGCTACATCCACATGATGCCACACCCTGGTCAACGCGGCAACGGAATTACCTATTCTTTGAGACATTTTGGGGTTGATGCTGAAAATCTCTTTGTCTTTCGGTGGTTTTTTTTTTTATGAAGTGAAAAATCTGAAAATTTATGTCGCACACAACTAGAAAATGTCGTACAGAAATTGTCGCATCTTTTTTCATATTTTCGTTGAGCCTAAATCTGAAAATAATGAAAAATACATCTTGTTTCAAAAGAAGTGGGAATATTTAGAGATCATAAACGGCCGGTCTTGGGGGTAAAATTAATAGGGTACATTGAATTCACTACCATTGAAACAGTCAGAAGCAGAAGAAAAGACGCTTTCTTGTCTCGATTTTTGCCAACTTTTGAACCCCATACACAAATATCGACTCCATTCATAAAACATGTTCTTTTTGAAAGATTTATCCCTAAATCTTACATTGCATCCATCGTATTTCGGTCCACAGATGAACCAGTACCTAAGAGATAAGCTTTTAAGTGATGTGGAAGGTACTTGTACGGGTCAATTTGGCTACATTGTCTGCGTCTTAGACTGTATGAATATTGATGTTGGTAAAGGAAGAATAATCCCAAGCTCAGGAATGGCGGAGTTCGAAGTAAAGTATCGTGCTGTGGTATGGAAGCCATTTAAAGGAGAAGTGGTTGATGCTGTAGTAACTACTGTGAATAAAATGGGATTCTTTGCCGATGTTGGACCACTATCAGTGTTTGTAAGTACACATTTAATCCCTTCTGATATGAAATACAACCCTTCTGCCAACCCTCCGGCGTACATCAGTGCTGACGAAAACATAGAGAAAGGTTCTCGAGTAAGACTAAAGATTGTTGGTACCAGAACTGATGTCAATGAGATCTACGCTATTGGTAGTATTAAAGAGGATTATTTGGGACCAAGTCCAATGTAAATTACCTTTGTCATTAATGTATTATATCACCAAAAAATAAACAATCTATTTGATTTTGTATTGAGCTATGACTTCTGGTAAAAAATTCATTCATATCGTATTGAGACATACATTCTCTCTATTGACAAGACATACATTCTCTCTATTGACTAATATATGAACTCCCAGTTTTAGGATGCGAGTTCAAACTTATCAAGTATCTAAATTATCTATCTGTGATTTCATTACATTATTTATGCATCTACTCATTGGATTACAAATTAAGTGAATATTTTCATCCTAAGGTATCATTATTCGTCTAATTCTATGATATCACTCTGATTGACTAAAGCAGGGTCAAACTTTGCTTTAATTGAGGTATTGCGTTTAGTCTCACTGGGCCTATTACTATCTTGTACTTGCAGAGAATTATTCAATCTCTTATTCCACAGCTTTTCAGGGTTCGATAATGTTCTCTTCTTGGAATTCGGTGTTTCAAGTGTCATGTTAGTGACCTTGCAATTCAACGGAGAGATCGACTGGACTCCATTAGAGCTTTGTGTGCTATCATTTATCACGTCCTCAAATATTTGTATTCCCAAGATGCCTTTCACTAGATGTGAGGGATTTTTTTCTTTACTCATCGCCAAGTCAAATGCAGACTGTGAATACCTGGGAGAAGCGGATACTTCGTTGGAATTCGAAGGGTCATTAGGATTTGGTTCTGATGATTCCGGTTCTTGGATCAAGGCGGCAGACGCTGGAACTTTTTCAACATTTGGGTTCTTAGCTGTGTTCCTCAAGCCATTTTCTGTAACTGTCTCCCTAATTCCTTTGTCGGTTTCGTTCTTCTTGGCAGATTCAATAGCAGAAGTTCGTTCATTATTTCTAGAAGGAGATTTAACAGACTCGGTGGTTTCTATAGTTTGCAAAGCCACATCTAGGGGTTTTGAATGAGTCTCTTTAGAAATTTCAGTATCTCCAATGAGATTACCTACATTCTGCATTCCATTCAATTGATAATCAACTTCAGTACCTTGACTCTTCTTACTTCTATCCAGCTTTTCAATATTTGAGTTGGTTTCAACTGTTTTATCTTCTACGTGCGGAGTACGGTCCTCATGGTCAAGCCCTTGCTGGATGGATGATTCAACAACACTCATATTCAGTTGATCGGTATTTTCAGGTGCAGCATCAACACTAATCGACTTCTTGGATTGGTTTACTATTTGCTCAGTGGGTCCTTCTTCATCAGCACTCTGTCCGGGATTGCTTGACTGTGGTTTGTGCGTTGAAAAGTTAATATTTTGTGAAGGTTTAGGAATTGTGACCACATTTGGCAAAACTGGACTACCAGTTTGTGAAGCTGAAACTTTAGGTGCAATCCTTTGCTCTTTGGCCCTACTAAAAGAAGTTTGTGCCTGTTGATAACTTAAACGGCGTCTCAAGCTTTCCTTCTTTTGACGCTCTTGCTCTCTTCTTATTGCCTCGAATGACTGTACTCCATGCTGAATGTTTGTATTCGGCGTATGTTGAAAGTTACTTGATCGGTGGCTGGCAATTTGCTGCGAATGAGATTCACCAGTGGTGCTATTGGTCGCAACCCAAGGGAATTTTCGTCTCATTGTTTCAGCTGAAATGCCATATTTCAATCTGATTTGATTTACAGCTGTGTGCATCACAGACAAGTCAATTCGAACCTTTTGCAATTCATTGCCATAATAACTTCTGGCATTTGCAAGCTGGATTTTATCTTTTAATGAGAGGGTAGCGCTAGTGGTTTGGATCGTCCCAAGGTTTCTCACTAATTCATTCTCCTTTTCCTTGGAAACTGTTAAACTTGTTTGCAAGGATTTAAGAGTCAATAAGTCTTCTTCACTAAAAGGGATACTTGGCATATCAGGTTCAGAAGTTCGGTGTGTGAGTACAGCAGTGGACTGTTGAAGTGCTTGCAATTGCAAGTCATGAACATCTATTCGTAGCTTTTCGAGTAACTCCCTTTGGATTTGAAGGAAAAACTCAAACTTTTGGTTAATTTGTTGATGTATAGAAATGTCGTTGTTATTAGGAATTTGTGCAACTAGTTCCTTTATCTCGATTCCTACTCTTTGTAGAGCCGCTGTACGTAAGTTTTGTTCGTATTCCCGTTGCTGAGTCATCACATCCACCAGGGGCGGAGGAGTAAAGGTTTCACCGGCTTGTAATGAATATTTTGCTAGAAGGTATCTGTTGTTCTCTCTAGAAATTAAATTACTTTGCTCTATGACAAGGTTCTGAAGTTTTTGATTCTGATACTGGATTTGTGCGATACTTTGGGCATTTGACGCTTTCGCATTAATTGAATAATCCAAGGAGTTATATTGATCCTCTGTTGTTCTAAATTGATTTACATTGCCAGTCAGCTGGGAAACAAGTGTCGGTCTAGTCATCGGCAATGGAGAGGGGTGGGTATTTGTCAGTATTGGACCTGGAATGGGCCGCTGAGAGGGCACGAGAAGCTTTCGTTGATTTTCGGCTGTTCTAAGTTTGGTATTTTGGCCGTCAGCTTCGTGCGTAAGTGAGCGTCGTAATGGTTGTAATGCTGCGTGATTACTTTGAGAACTGGGAGAGGAAGGAGACAAGTTCTCGTTGGCGATATTAGTGTCGTGCCCTTGTAGGCTATTGTTTGGAATACTGGAAATATTTGGAGACAGTGATGTTGATTTGGTGGAATCTCTTTGATGGCCTTGCAAAGGTAAGTTGCTACTTGTATTAAATAGAGCGGTTTTGCTTCCATTTGTGTTTGACAGAAGTGAAATAGAATTTTCACTACCTTCCGTTGACTGAGTCGAATGTGAATTGGTAGTTGTCAGCTGTTTCTCAATGGGAACATTCGGCTGATTAATTACACCTGAGTTGTCCGCACTCTCTTGTGATGGTGTCACAGAGGAGTTTGCCGGAGCATTTATAAGATTATTTAGACTTGGTGGTGAGTGCGCAAAGTGGGAGAAATATGATAATGGTAAGTCCTCCTGTTCACTGCTTCTTGGTTCATTTGATGCAGACACTGTAGTCCCTACAGATCGTAAACTATCAATGGGTATTATCTCGGAACTTTCCAAATTATTGGTGGGTTTATCTTGATTTTCAGTGGGACCAATTGAATCGGCAGCTAAGTCAGAAACCAGATTAGTTTGTACATGTGGATGTGGAGGTGAGTTGTTGCTGGGAGTATTATTCGATTGCTCGAAATTTGACTGTTCATTCAACTGGTCCGCTTGATTCGACTGCTCGTTAGACATACTTTCCGCTTGATTCAAATGCTCATTGCACACTTCATTATTCACTTGTGGCCCTTCCTCTTCGTAGTCACTATCGATAATTTCTATAATGTCATCAGAACTAGGACCGTTATTAGGTTTCTCCTTTGGGGAGTTCGAAAGCTTGAAATTCTCAGCCACAGGAGTTTTGATTCTTTTTGAAGGATATGAAGGACTTCTAGAGTCAGCATGAGCTGTCTCAGTAACAGGCTCCCAAGTCCCATCTTTGTTCAAGGAAATTGATTCCACATCTTCATGAGTATTGTTAAGAGCTTCTAGTAGGAAGTCGTTGATTGCAAGATCTTGTAACTTGATCTTATTCTGACATATTGGACACCTCCAATCAGGAATGGTCTCTTGGGAGTAGATGAAAGATTGGAGGTCAAAGCATTGAAGATGCTGACAGAATACCCCCTTTGCGGGGTTCTTCATTCTAGATATAGACAAAGGACATTTAAGAGATATTGTAGATGTAGCCATGACTATGTCATCATTATCCGATTCTTCGTATTCTCTCTTTATATCTAAAATTGTACTATCTCTATGCATATGAGAATTTCTAGCTGCGATCTCAAAGACTTGTTCCGAAGTGTAGGTTTCGACAATGTACAAGTACAATAAATAGGGTTCGACCGTACCCACATAAATCATGGTTGTGGAGTTGGCCTTGTCTTTTTTAACATACGGAGTCAAATTCGCTGGGGATGCTGTTCCTTTCATATGCTTCAATCCTTTATAAGATGATCGTATTATGTTACCATTACAATTAAGTTCGACTTGGGTAGGAAATTCCACATCCACATCAGAGCTGCCACTGCTATTAATTCCACAGAATAAGTAAATTTTCATTGAGGGCTTAGTCAGAAGTAAATCACGCTCTTCTTTCGATAATGTGAAGTTGATTTGGACAGATGCACGAGTATCTTTGGAAAGGCATGACTTCGCGTAGAATGGAGAGCCTTTGACCATACGTCGTTGGGAATAGAAAGGGCTGGGTTTAAAAAGGAGAATCAGGTTGGACAGTTTGTTACTAGGTTTTGGTTTTGGTTTCAATATCGCTGAACCAGCAGGGGAATATTGGTTGGGAACGTCTTGCATAGTGAATGCACCTGAGTATAACGCCTGGTATAATTGCAAGAATTGCGGTATTGGTTGGCCTTGAATTAGTTTAAGAATTATTGTCCGAACTGCTATCAACCGGATATTATCATTCGATTCTTTACATTCATCGAAGTATCCAAGTATTCGATGCAATAATTCATTCTTCAAACCTTTAACTGGGAGATGCAATGACTTCGAAATTGTCTTTAACTCTGTAACTTTCATTTGTCGCATTAGAAGCTTGGTATGATCAAATTCCTCTTCCGACAACCCTAGTTGTGAAGCAGGTTCACTCATGGCTAATATTTTGCCCTCCTGGTGGAAAGTTGTAGTGGTTCTGATATACTGCGATTTGTTATCCTTGGATTTTTTTTTTTTTTTCCGTTTGAGAACTTCAAAGAGAGTGAAGAGATCTGACGCAGTTGAGCGCAAGTAGAGGCAACATAAATTGTTCTCCATGTAGCTCAAGCAGATGAATATGCTAAACTGATAAGAATGTGCTGATGTAGAGTGTGAAGACAGTATAGGAGGTGGGTTTAAATGTAAGGCACCTAGCTAAAGGTAATATATAAATAAGAGAAAAGGGAGAATTAGAGGCAGGTTAGAGGCTCTTAAACAGTAACCGTAGTTCGTTGGAGTCAGAGAGAAAAAATTGTTCGACGAAACGATAAACATCCATCACAGCTAATCTTCATTTTATATGTGTTTCTGTATTATTAAATTTATTTGGATACAAAGCACTCTACATTCTATCAACAGGAGTCAAGCCTAACAAAGTCATACCGTTGTACAACACTTGTCTGGCAGCAACGTATAAAGCCAATCTAGCAACAGCCAATTGTTCTTCCTGGCCAGCAACCCATAAGATATCGTAACATTGCGAAACAACATGGGTCAAACTAAACAAGTAAGTGACAATAGTAGAAGGTTCATTATTCTTCATAGCTTTCTTCAAAGTGTCAGGGTATTGAGCCAATAATCTAATCAAGTTAGAAGCACAGGGTTCAACCAATAAGTCGAAGTTGGCGCCAGCTAACTTAGATTCATCAAGGTTGGATTTTCTTTGCACCGATCTTAAACGAGAGTGGGCGTATTGTAAGTAAGGACCAGTGTCACCTTCGAAAGAAGTCATTCTATCCCATTTGAATTCATAATTGTTGATACGCTTGGATTGCATATCTTGGATCATCACCGCACTAATACCAATCAAATCAGCAATCTTATCAGGATCTTCGATTTGCTTGTACTTCTCTTCATTCTTCTTCATGACCTCATGCATTTTTTCCTTGGTTTCTTCGAGAATGTTGTCCAAGAATACCACAGTACCCTTTCTGGTGGACATACCTTGGACCATACCGAAATTAACGTGTTCCAAAGTCTTAGCCCATGGGAGATTCATTTGCTTGAGAATTTCAAAGAATTGAGCCACATGTAAGTCTTGTTGAGAAGCAATCACATAAATCATCTTATCGAATTTGTATTGATCGTAACGTTTGATAGCTTCACCAACATCTCTGGTTAAATACAATGAAGTACCATCGGACTTTTCCACTAAACATTTACCTAATTTCTTGTTGAACTTAGTCAAATCAATCAATTTGGCTCCTCTGTCTTCATGTAACAATCCCTTTTCCGCAAATAAGTTTGAAGCATTCTTCATCGACTCTTTGGACACTTGAGATTCACCAGAATACGAGTCATAGACGATATTCAAACGTTTATAGGTGGAGATATATTTTTCAATGGACAATTCTCTGAATCTCTTCCAAATCTTCAAAGCATCTTCGTCACCATCTTCCATCGACTTGAAGTAGGCTCTAGCTTTGGAATTGGTTTCACCATCTTCTCCTTCATCGGTTATATCCTTGTTTACTCTAACGTAAACGTCAAACAAGTGGTTAATTGGATCACTAGCCAATTTTTCCTCACTACCGTACTTGGCGAAACCTACAGCCAATAAACCAAATTGTTTACCCCAATCACCTAAGTAGTTGATTCTTTCAACATCATACCCGGCCTTTTCGTACAAGTTGGAGATAAATCCTCCAATGATGGTTGATCTTAAATGACCAGCGTGGAATGGTTTGGCGATGTTTGGAGACGAAAATTCAACCACAACTTTTTTACCAGCTCCCAAAGGTAATGAACCGTAGGCGGTAGTTCTGGTGAGAACATCATTGATCACCACATTGAACAACACTGACTTGTTGATAAAAAATTGTAAGAAAGGGCCTTCTGCTTTCACGCTGGAAAAGTAATCCTTCTTATCGAATTGAGAGGCCCATTCACTAGCTTTATCCTTAGGATTAACTCCTTTGATTCTAAGCCTTGGGACAGGTATAATCAAATCACCCTTTTCCAAAGTTGAAGGAACATCAAGACTTTCGAAAATTAACGATTCATCAATGGCACTCAACTTGTGCAATTCACTGGTGATGTAGTTTCTAAAGATATCCACCGGGTTATAAGTTGGGTACGATTGAGGTTGGACTTTCGGTTGGTCCAAGCCAAGCTTGCTGAGGTTGGCGGTTATACTATCAACAGACGACATCTTGAAAGATCTGAATGGGATTCTTATCAATCTGTTCATCGAAGAGAGGAAAAAAAAATTTTGAGAAGAGGTGAAAAATGAGAGGTGAGATGTGAGTCAAAAGATAAGGTAGCCGGCCGCAACAGACACAGAAAAAAATGGGCCCAGATGTCGGTCGGTAGTTGGCGTTGCAGGCCCATTCGCACCAGGAGAATGCAAAATTTCGGTCCATTTCTCTCAAACATCGGCCTGTGGATTTCTCTCACGGGCCCAATTTGCTCCAAATATGAATTGGGCCGATGTCGCGCCACGGATGTTTTTCAGAAAACTGATTTAACTTGCCTTTCGCAATACGACCAGTATTCCCTCTCTTATCAGCAACATGGATCAGATTTCTCGGTTGACCGAGATGGGATTCACGGTGGAGAAGGCCCAGGAAGCATTGAGACTCACCAACAACGATGTTTCCAAAGCAATTGACTACCTTTTTGGAGAGCCCATTGAGATTGAAAAGCCAGTCGATACTGTGAATATCACCAACACAGAAGATGTGCCCGACTTCACCCAAATGACGGAAGCCGACAACGGGGAGAGCTTCGAAGAGTTGGACTACCGTCAGCTAAACGATAATGACGACGACGATGATATAGATGGTGATGATGTTGCTGATGACGGGGCCTCACTAATACTTGTGGGGGAGGACAACATCGACAACCTTCCAACCACGGTCATATTGAATAAGCTCCATAACTACGATATCTATTTGGTGCCTATATTGGTGATTCTCTCGCAAAGTAGCCAATTCATTCAAGCGTTGCTAGAGAAAGACGTGGATAATGAGTTCTTTAAAGAGTTGCAATATCTCACCTATTTCTTAACCCATGACAGCCCCAAATTCTATACCACGTTAGATCGATTGATAGCCTTGATTCCTGAAGGGTTTAAAACGGATCTTAGCAACCGAAGGCTTTCGATTGAAGAGATTTTGTTGAAGATATACGAGGATTTGAGTGGATACTACCAGGAAGTGTACGGGCTGCCGAAACTAGAGGAATTATTACAGAGTCATGTAGAGAGCATCATTGATGATGTGAAAAGTGGGTTGTACATTCTTGAGATTGAACTTGATAATAGAAACTTGAACTTGTATTCCACATTGAACGAGTTGTTCTGGCAGAATAACTTCAAAAACTTGGGGCTCATTAAATACAATCAATTATCACCCATAATTACTGTTCATTTGATCAAAGATGATGGTGATGACGACATGTTGGAAGAAATCAATCCGTTCCAGCTTTTAGAGGAGTTTGTTCCTGATCTTTACACCGACAAGTGCTTGCAGAAGATAATAGAGCTCCGGAACAAGGAAGTGGAGTTGCAACAGCAAAGAAACTCGGTGACCACCGATTTACTAAATTTGAACTTCTTTGAAGGGAAGAAGGTGAGCCAATTGCTTGTGAAGCTGATTGAGAGGCTCAAGGAGGGAGAAGCCAAGGAGGACTTGAAACAATTACAGGAATCAATTGGAACGCATGTCACGGAGTATAACCAAAAGCAGGATTTGTACCGAGAGCAAATGCGGCTGAACGATGTGAGAAACTACGAAAACATCTTAAACTACATAAAAGCCAGTGACCCGGCAGTGTACAAGTCATTGGTGGTGTACAGATTAATTGGGGTGATCTTCAAGCCCAACACCTTCATTCACAGGAGAATGGGCAAATGGTACTATGTCAATAACGTGTATAGCCATGGAAGGTTGCGGGATGTGGAAGTGGAGGAGTTCAGTTTCATTGATGTTCAAGGATATGTGGAGAACTACACCCGGCTGTCATCCAATGAGCTTACGATGATTTACGGTGTGGACGGAGACGAGGTTGAATTCGGTGAAGACATCGTCAGCAGATTCAAGCAAGAGACCAAACGACGGACTAGCCAGGAGCCCGAGTCCGAGCCCAAGTCCGCACCTAATTCCGCACCTGAGCCTGAACTTGAGCCTGAGTCTGAGTCTGAGTCTGAGTCTGAGCCCGAGCCTGCGGTCGAGTCTGAGCCCTTAATTGATTTGAAAGATGCAAGTGAAAACTCGTGAACTGCCGACAGCGTCTGCACATCCAAGATTGCAGGATACACAAATCGGCAACGGTAACCCCATAAAGCAGTTCCGGATCTAATTGGGACCCCCATTTACTGCGCCAATAAAATAACTCGCATCAAGGCTTGCCACACGTATTGTTTATGTACGACTACAAGGATTATCGCATACTTTTCAGTCTTATAAACCATTGTACAGATCATTTGCAGGAATACATGTTTGCTGCCTGCCTGCCTGCTTGCCTGCCTGCTTGCCTGCCTGCTTGCCTGCTTGCCTGCTTGCCTGCCATCAGCATCACCAGTTTATGCTGACCCGCGTAATCTCCTCACCAACCGCGAAGATCGTTTATTACTGGAAGTCACAAAGATCTAGACGATCTTTGAATCGGGCATATGTACGGAAGTAAACTGTCAGCGGCCGCACCCCCTCTTCACACCCCCCCCCCTCCTTCTTAAGTACTTTTATTTTTATGTAGTGAGCACGAGGATATGTCCTGTATCCACAGATACATGCGTCCACATTTGAACTTTACCTATGAACCTAATCTCGCCTGTGGCCCCATCGAGTAATCGGGTCTCAAGTACAGACGTCTACTATTTTACTCAATTAGGCTTATATATCTTATATGCACAAGAGTTTCTCTCAGTTGCTACCAATTTCAATCGCCGTGGGGCTTGGCCTTGGCCTTTACCCTGTCGTACTGGCTCTGGGCCCAACCTATTTCAGTGTCTATGGTGTCGTTCTCGGTCGCTTTTCTCAACCTAATTCAGTGACTCTCGGTCGCCTTTTCTCGACCCGTCCCCGTCCCTTCTCCTTCCTGGTATCTGCTAGTTTCATCGCGACCCGGGGCCCTTTTTCTTTTTTTTTCTTCTCGTCTTCGTCTTTTGGAGAATCTAGATTTTAACACGAACAAACAAAAGTGCTTAAAGGCGGAAGTAGTCTAGATTTTTCTTCTGTTTTTTTTTTTTATTTTGTCTGTTTTTTTTTATTTTTTTTTTCGGTTCGTTTTTGGTCCTTTTTATTTTTTATTTTTTTTGTGTTTAAGGTTTGCCATAGTCAAATGCTATAATTAGGCTAAAAATCGGGGTTTTTAAACTATGTGCTAACCTTCAATATTACGAAATTTCTCGCTGTTCTTGGTATTCACCTGATTCTTTCATCCATTTGTATATATAGGCTGTTGTTCCCTTAAAAAAGACACCTAACCCTCTCTAGGTTCCATTCCCTCTGCTTGAACGTGTGTCTGTCTACTGTCCTTAACTGTTTGGTATGAGTGTAAAAGCTTATCTCCTACGATACATGCGGTATCGTCGCTGTAACTTTTTATTTCTTCTAACCCTTATTGTCATCGCCCTTCCCTACATCCTACGTCAACCCCAACCTTATCTTGAAGACTATTATGAAAACATCAACCCTTTGGAAATCATTAATTCAAACTTAGTCGTATCTTCCCTCAAAATCAAAGCCTGCTGGAAATATTCTGCTTGTACAGAAGAGTCCTGGCATCAATACAGCACGCCATTAAACCTTTATTCCTCCTCCTTATTCCCTTCCATGAGAAACTACTACTTGTTTGTCCAATACAGCAAATTCGATGATGTGCGGCGTTTGCTTACAAACGTGAAAATCTCCAAATCCTCCCCCACTGGTGATGGCTGGGAAAACACCGCTTCTGGCATATGGGTAACGTATGCAGACAAAGGTGATAAAATGGACCAGATCAGTGTGGTTCGTGATGTAGATATTTTATTCGGCAATCATGACTTGGTCGATTCTAGACCCTATTGGCATTATCAGCCTCAACCTAATCATTTCCCCTTCTCCTCCTCCATACCCAACCATCTTTCTCTCCTTAAGTTCAGCAATGATGAAACTAACAAAATTAAACATGAATACAACCAATTCAATCATTTGAAATCCGCAGGAGTTCTTTTGACAACCGATTCCAGTTACAAAATCCTTCAATTGAGTGATTTACATTTTGGTCAGGATCTCGGGAAATGTTTCGGTAATCATTGTAAATCAGATTATAAAACCATCAAATTCCTCGAGCATAGCATTGCTATGGAAAAACCAAACTTAATCGTCATCACCGGGGATATGATAGATTACGATCGTCTCAAAAACTTCAAATCGGTCATCTTGAAAGGATTGGCTCCAATTATCAAAAACTCCATTCCCTTTATCTTCACATTTGGTGAGTCTGACTATAACCACGAGAACTTCAATACAAAAAGAGCATTTCTCAAATTTTTGTCATCATTACCTTATTGTCTTAACACTTTCAGTGAAGATGAAATGCCAGCCATGCATGGACTAACGAACCATAACCTCAAGCTCTTCCGTCTCGACGAAAAACTCAACCCCAGTGAAATTCAACTTAACGAATTAACTCATCCTGATGCCCTCATTACGGTGTTGGATTCACAAGATCATATGATCGACTCCTCCCAGATCAACTACCTATATAGAATTAACCAGATCAGTCAAAATCAGAGGAAAATCAGCAAAGACGAAGATCTGGTAGACGTTGATGACGAGACTTTCAAACTCCTATTTTTCCATTACCCGCTTCCAAACTTCCGTCCTATTGGGAAATTCAAATTGATTGGGAAGTATAATGAGAAACATAAATTGGAGACCTCTACAGACATCAAGTTTAAAAATGACATCATCAATTGTGGATACCACGTGATTTCTGTGGGCCACGAACACGAAAATGATGCATGCATAGACAGTCCTCAAGATAAACTTGATGGTATCATCCCAGAGGAATCAAAGCACATTTGGTTATGCTACAATAGTATCACTGGTGATTCGGGTGAAACCAAATTGGATGTTAACTACGAAAGAAGATTCAGAGTGTTTAACATTAACTTTGAGAAGAGTGAGTTGCTCAGCTGGAAGATCAACGAATTCAATTCAGGCTTTGACTACCAAATTATCCATAAATTCAGTCAATAATATTTATTTGTATAGTAATGGACACAAATTATAGATGAACAATGCTGCAAAAAAATAAAAAATTAAGAGAGCACAAACAAAATCACACAAACCGAATAATGGTGCACGGATTTTAGAGCGGGCCATCCATGCAAAAAAAGGCCATCTCATCGCAAGTAAACCTTTAGCTCTCTTCTCTTTTAAAACACCAGTAGCCATGGGTAAAGCTAAGAAGACAAGAAAGTTTGCTCAAGTGAAAAGGACTTTAAAGACTAAAGACCCCCGTATAGGAGCAAATAGTTCGGCCAACAACCAAACCAACAACCAAAAAGACCCAGAACTAACCAAATCAGTACCCCAAGTGTCATCAGCTCTTTTCTTCCAATATAACACTGCCATTAAACCTCCATATCAAATCTTGTTGGATACAAATTTCTTCAACTTCTCGATCCAGAAAAAGATCGATATTGTCAGAGGACTTATGGACTGCTTATACGCAAAATGTATCCCTATAGTTACCGACTGTGTTATGGCAGAATTAGAGAAGTTGGGCCCTAAATTTAAAATTGCATTGAAATTGGCTAAAGATCCAAGAATACAACGTATAAGCTGCACTCATAAAGGTATCTATGCTGATGACTGTTTGGTTAATAGAGTTATGCAGCATAAATGTTACATTGTTGCCACGAATGATGCGGACTTGAAGAGAAGAATAAGGAAAATACCTGGTATTCCAATTATGAGTGTGGGTGGACATCTGTATGTGATTGAAAGATTACCAGATGTTTTCTAAATTCATTTCCTTGTCTTTTTCCGGCGTTTACTTCTTTTTTTTTTTTGCACATCACTTGTCCACAAATAACCACCATATAGTTGACCATGCCTCCATTACTGATTTACCATGATAATATTCCCCATTTGAACTTGGCCAACAGGATGTCTCCAATAAAGCCATTGAAGAAATACGAGTCTAGTAACGACTTGGATGAAGAGTTGAAAAACATCACTTTAGAAAACTTGCAATTGGACAAGGAGAAGCCGACGAAACTTCCTAGTTTAGATACGGTACGTAAGCTAAATAGTTTAGCCATACCCAAAATGTCCAACAAGGTTCATGCCATTGAGAAGCAATTATATAACATTATTGATAATTTACACGATTTTGACCAAAATTACATAAAACTTGTGGAAATTAGTCTTGACCTCATAAATGAACTCCATAAGTTTTCTCTGTGTCAGAAGATTTATACTATGAAAAGAAACTTGTTGATGGACCAATTGTCTAATGGCTTTAAATACTCGACACCTCAAAACGAAAGTGAGTTTTCCTTGACCGATTACGAAGAATAGGGTATTTTTGTATATTAAGAATTATATCGAAATCAAAATTAATACATAGAAATACACATGTTTACTCAACTATTAAAGTTTAGGTAAAAACAACAAACAAATTTAATTAGCATTTAAAAAAAAAAGGTGCTTATCTCTTAACAGAAGAGAGCAACAGCACCAGCGACGGCGACACCAGCACCAATCATAACATTGGATTCTTTCAAACCAGAAACAGCACCAGAGCTGGAGGAGGATGAAGAGCTGTTGGCGGCGTTAACGGTGGCTAAAGAAGCAACGGAAGCGACTAAGAATTTGGTGAATTGCATTGTAAATAGGTTAATTATGATTAGATTAAAAAAAAACCTGATGGCTTCGGGGGCAAAGTTGTTGCCTTTTATATATTCGAGGAATTAGCAATCGTGGTTTGTGTGACACGGTAATAACCCTCAAATATTATTTCTCCTATCGTCAGAATAACTTTGATAGCTATTACGAAATAGGGAATATTTTCAAAAAAGGGCAAAAAAAAAAAAAGCAACTAACCAGGGGATTGGCTTCTAACTATTTCTAGCGCTTTCCTTAAGGAACATGAACTATAAATTTTTCTGAGGTGTGATCGCCAATCCACCCTAATTTATTACTGCCGAATTGCTTATTGCTATAAAGTAATTTTTTTGCATCATCGCTTTCTGGTTCGCTTATGATGTATGCTCATCTGTCATGGCATGACTGACGGAAGTCTCATGCATGGAATTGCAATGACACATGACCCCTTGTAGCAATACGCTGCGAACCGATAAGAGATAGGGCCATACCCTAAAAAGTGAAGACCCATAACTCATAACCATAAAGCTTCGGTTGCTGGTGGTTCAAAATCGTGCAGACACTTCGTCATAATTTCACCCGTTACGGAATCAAAATGCTTTCTTTAGGTTACACATTAGTAGGATAAGTGGCCAAGGATTCCATCATCGACGACACCAAGCATATGCAGGATATCAAGATGGTTGAAGTAATCCTTTGAGACCACGGCTAACTGTCGTGTCAAAAGGTAAAGGGTTGTTGATGCGAAATTGCGATTGCATTGCGCAAGACGCAGGAGGCGGAGTTAATGATGCACAAATGTGTCCAATGTCTGTGGATGGTATTTGCAGTTTTGTCTAACCTTAAACTAACAATTATATGGCAGAATATTATTATAGGCCAATTGATACTTTTAGCGGTTTTCCGAGATTGATTTTTTGACCTATTTTTTAGGTGATAGCTGCGGAAGTGATCTCTTTAGCTTCAAAAGATAATCTTTGGTCTCAAATTTTCTTTCATGAAATGTGCCTGTGAAAACTGACCCCGGTCACCTTCAAAAACACTAACTGACCACTCTCAGTATCGTAATCTAACAGAATGTGGTTTATGCCTATCTCTGTTGAATCTCCTCCACGCTATTGTTTCAGACTTGTCTCCGATCGCAGCCAAAACGCACTTCATACAGATCTGATGTATCACACTCACACCCCCTGTAATTATAAGGCGGCGAAACATTCAAGAACTGTAGAAAAAAAACACATATCTACCAATTAATGTCTGCACCATTTAGAAAACCACCACCAGCAGCTGGAAGCATACATTATGGAAGCAATATTGCAAAACGTCGCACTTCCATGAAAAGCTTGAAGAGATCGTTTTCTGCCCTCTCATTATCTTCTCAAGCTTCTGGTGTCTATCCTGCAAGAAAGAAGAACGCGTTCAAAAGAGGTGAATTAACCAGTCTCGAAGTGAACAGTGATCTAAGTTACTTCCCTCTTATTGAAGATCTTGACCTGGGATTAGTAAACACAGCCTTATTACAGCTCCTGTCTCTATCTCCTCAACCATCACCTCTTGCTACTCCTACAGACCACAAATCATCAACAAATCCACCTACACCACCATCAGCCAAGACAAAGCCATCAATCCTGAAGCGGTTGAACAATCTACTAAAGACCAATGCTGAATCTCATCTGCACAGAACTTCTTCTCTGTTTTACAGCCACCCAATAAAGAGATTCTTACAAACCACCCGAAAAAAGCTATCTCGCACTAAGCCGGATCGCTCTATTGATGAACAGATACTAACATATTCCAGCAGTGACATCGACACTATCGAAATCGCCCACCATCCTACACCTCCTCCTACCCAGAACTACGCAGATATACCACCAGAAATCCTAGGCTCAGTTCTTTATATGATAGAGCACTCTCCAACTCTACAGTACGATGAAACAATAGGTGACTAACTGTTGTCAAGGCATTTTGCAGCCTCGGCCGTATACCCCCGCTGGACCAAGAAATTGGGGATAGTTCACGTGACACAAATCGCGCCATACAAGGCGATTTTCTTTTCCTCCCTTAACAAACTTATCAGTGTGGAGTTACGGAACTTGTTAAAAAATTTTCCCATCACGATAAAGAAATTCGCTAAGACTTTTTTTTTCTTAGTACTGGGATTCACTATCTGGCCGTGAGAAATGGACTGTATTCTGGGCATCAATAATTTCCATTTCTCATAAACATATCTTTATTTCCCTTTTTTTACGTCTTTCTAATATCCCCTATTTACCTTACCCCATTATGACATATTCAACCGGCAGAGGAGGTACTGGTAACATACAGTATTCCAACACCATTACTTCGCACGATAACCATATTAGCTCGGAACAATTACAACAAGCTACGTCGAGATCGCCAGTGTTGGCTCCTACTGAAAGCAATAATCCCGATAAAAAATACTACTATTCCACAGGTAGAGGAGGTGCTGGTAACATCAAGTCGTCAGATAAATTGCCATCCCCCAAACTCGTTCCCCAAGGTTCAAATACCCCACAGTTACACAGTAGTAAATTCTCTACTGGTAGAGGGGGGTACGGTAACATGTTAAAGAATGATGATCCCGAATTGGCGAGAAAGCTTCAAGATGTAGATGGTCCGGGTTCTCAAGAAGCAAACTCCAGAGAAGACGAATTATATGCTGTGACCTCCAATAAATCCTTTTCTGTTGGAAGGGGGGGATTTGGTAATGTCATAAGTCATACTCGTTCTAATGGAAGTAAAGGTAGTAATGGTAATAATTTAATGACCATCACCAGTCATGGGGAAAAGAAAGGCGAGAAGAAAGGGCTCATGAATAAGATTAAGAATATATTTAAATAGATGATGTTTTTTGTTGTTTTAATGTTTGATTTCTTCTCTTCTTTTTTTTTTTCTTTCTGCATTGAGTTGTTTCTATAAATGTATTTAATAGTGATAAGTTTGCGTAGATTACTGACTTAAAAGGAAGTCTCTCAATTTGTCCAACGCTCTGAAACGGTGACTGATGGAGTTCTTCACCAGCTTATCTAATTCAGCATATGTTTGTGTAAACCCTTCAGGTTGAAAAACTGAATCCCAACCAAAATTGGTGGGTCCTCGACTTTCTACAATAGTTCCCTTAGTGACTCCCTGGAAGGTTTTTACCTCTTTTCCTGGTCCTTCACAGAATCCAAAGGTGCAAATCGCATTAGCACCTTTATCCTCAAACTTATAAAGTAAATTCACTAATCCTTCTAACCCAACGGCCTGAACAAACCATTTGATATATGGTCCTGGTAAGTTATTAAGAGCATGGAATCCAAGGCAAGTATCTTCCACTAACACTGGTCCTCCAATTAATTCAGCTGCGCTTTGGGCTTTATGGATGGTGACCTCTTCGATGGTACCTTGAATTTCAATTAAATCCAATGCTTTGTTAGTGATTGTGTACTTTCCAACTTTAGAAACCCCAGATGGGTCTTGGCTCTCGGCCAAAATGGCAACAACCTCCTTTAGCTTGTTAGCATTACCTGTGACAAATGTTATAGAAGACATGACGAATGAAGCGACTGTATGGAAAAGAATCGAGACTGAGTTTTTTTGGTGAAAAATCAATCGTCGTTGTGGGTGACTCACCAACAGAAGTAGTTACAGAGCGTGCAAAAGTTACTGTGGAGATCAGTATGCTAGCTGAAGGCACAGACTTCAGGCATATAATAAATATATGGTGTATATTATAGATGGCATTATTTACAGATAAAATGGTGGACGAAAAATGTTGGCATGCTGAGGATGTAAAAGGGTTGGCACCTTAATCAATAATCGAGTGTACTGAGCTGAATGAAACTGATACCGTTTGATGGTTTCATTGTTTTCAAGCACCGTATTTCTAAATTCTTTTCAGGAAAAAAGTGTCCTTATCAGATCTTTCCTAGTCTCTTTTTCAATGATCTTTGTTCTTTTCTTCTTTTTCTAAGTTTGTGCTTCTTCATTTTTAATCTTCTCTTTCTCATGACTGAATCCATATACATGGTGTTGTCCTCTGTCAATTCCGGCTCTATTGAATCAAATGCTGTGTTCACAGGACTTTCGCCTATGGTGATGGTGTTTATTTGAGGTTTGACTGGTTGTATGAAACATGCTTGGAATCTTGGAAATGCACTGATTGCTGGACGTGGAATCTGAGACATGAATCTCAGCCCAATATATCCTACTCTCGTCGACAACACGCTCCTCAAAAACATTATACTGCTGTAACTAAGAGTCGACATTAGGTCAGAAAAAGTTAATGAAAAAAAATACCATAGGGACGTCTGATTACATAATCTATAAATTTAATATCACGTGATCACTAATAGTCGATAACAATGTTAACGACAATGTCTTCACTTACGTCAAGGAGGAACCCGTCAGTGCCAGAGACTCCGTTACTGGAGCTGACTTGACTAGAGATGCTGCTGGACCAGTTTGCCACGTCGTACTTGAGTCCTTGGCTGTTGATTATTACATCAAACTGGAAGGGTAAAAGCCCACAGATTGGCACCTTGTCTTTGGAGTTAAATGATGCTTTGTTCTTGTACTTGATGTGTGTCTTACCCTTTGGCACCAAGAATATGAGGTCGGAGTTAGTGATGAAGAAACACTGAAGGAATGGTAAACCTTGCTTCAATTTGTAGAGCTGATGAATAGAGTGTACTGTTTGATCAAATCTTCCACCAATCCCTCCTAAAATGTATAGTTGAATTTGCAGCTCGGTGGAGGAGTCATGGATGCCAAATTCTCGAGTCAATTGGTCTAAACCATCGTGTGGGTCAATGGTTTCTGAGTGATGCAATAACTTGTCTTGAAGTTCCTTATTATGGTAGAAGAGGACAACCAATTCCACAGACTTCATAAAATCAGTAGAGTACTGGGTTGCCTGGCGTATGACAACGGTTCCTTGCAGTTTATAGTATTTTTCTACTTCCGGATCCAACGAATCGCCATCTCCAACTATGAACTGGGGAATATAGTCAGCAGCATTTAGGTTATCATTGGCATGAGTATAATTGTACAACCTATTAGCAGCACCATCGGCACATACGTGGAACTCGGTATTATGCCATACTTGCGGTAGGTTGACGGAATCAATCGGGGTATTCAATAGCAATAGTACTGAGCGATGTATGCTGGTTTGGGCGGTGAAGATAGCGAATGGTTGAAGTTCCGAGTAGGTTTCGCCTGGTGGAACGGTGACTTGGAAGTCGTCTGGCCGCTCAATTACCGACATTGAAGAGCGATACAGAAGACGAGCTGAAGAGGCTCTTTTGAGATAAAGAAGAAGGGTGCAACAGTTTAGTGCGCAAGCAAAAAAAAAGCCAAACTTAAGCGAAATATCACAACTTTGTCTCTTTCCTCTTCCTGTTAGGCATTATGAGTTCACTTGATAAGAATAATAATGATGCGCCCAGTGGGTCGGCCCAGATAGTGCCTCGGGATGTGCGATTACTACATTTGATCTTTGCTACGCAAGGAATACAGAACTACCAAGACCATGTTCCTCTTCAATTGATGGATTTCGCTCATAGATACACCACGTCCATACTAAAAGATGCGGTGACATACAATGACCATGCAAAATCATCAGGAGGGTCGATAAACTCGGCTGCTGCTGCCACCGTAAACACCGACGACATCAGATTGGCCATAGCCGCCAGAACAAACTACCAATTCAAACCTGCTCCACCAAAGGAGCTTATGTTGGAGTTGGCCCACGAAAGAAATTCTAAGAGTTTGCCCCCAATTATTCCTAAATGGGGATTGAATCTTCCTCCAGAGAAATACTGCTTAACTGCGAGAGACTGGGACAACTTGGATGATGAACCGGATGAAAAGCAGTCGAAAAAGCAAAAGACATAGAGAATCAGATCAGCCTGGTTCAAAAGAAACATACAGAAAAGGTTCACTTTAGTCAAAACAACTGAAACAGTCTGGTGTTCAGACTAAAATTGAACAAAACTTAAAAATGGACTTCTCTACCGAATTCCTACATACTTTTTACCAGGCAGATGCACTACTCCTCCAAATCATTGCCATCATCATCTCTAGATTACACCCCCTCCCACACCCACCTTCCCTTTGTAATATACACTCTTATACGATGATTCGTTGTAGGTCAGCTCGTCTCTTGTAATGTCCATAGCCTTGGCCATGATGCTGATTACGTAATCGGTTCACCGCGAGCATATTCAACAACACACCAGCCAAATGAAGTTAACCATCAGATCAGGGCGCAATTGACCAAACGAATCCAATTTCAATTGAGTAACATGCTACAGACCACGTTATCGTCAATTCCAGAGTATGTATCGCGTATGAAACCACTGTGATCTTTACTAACAATTTTTTAGGGCGAAGGAAGAATACCTTGGGTCGTCTTTGGTGGAGAGGACAAGTCGATTACATTCATTTATTGATTTGGGTCCCGCTGATTTATGTAATATCCACAAACATTCCACTACATCCAAGAAGAATACTGAGATTGGGACCTTTTTATACTTCACTGGAGTGGATACGTCGAACTCGGCCTCTATTGCTGCTCATTTACAGAGTATAGCCAACTTAATTACCTCTAAATCCCAATACTGGTTTGGTGAGAAGAAACACTGGAAAGTTCCTGAATTGACCTACTGTGCCTACAATGCATTTTCAAAAGTCGATATGAGAGTTACAGTGCACATCCCGGGAAAATTTGAAAGTGTAGTTGTGAACAATGATGGGAAATTCATCCATGATAAAATTAGTGATGATGAATTGGAAAAATTATGGTTAGAAACATTTGTTAGTTCTATTGTAAGATCATTAATTGACCCTGATGATGATGATGCCAATAAACTTGGTGGCCTTGTTGAAGTTAGAAAAATTAACCCCTTCAATAACGGTAAAGTTTCCAAAGAATTACTACAAAACTTTGTTCTCGGGTTTGAAAAATTGTTTTGGGATGGTCCCAAATTGGGCTGTGGTGTGGAAATTCCCCAACCTTCTCTCATTTCCAACTATCTCACTGAAGGATTCATCAAGGTAATTCAATTAACCCAGAGTTATGACTTGGCACTTGAGGTCTTGGAAAGACTCGAAGCAAGTGAACCGGCTGTGATTACATTAATTGCTCAGGTATTACTATTAAAAGATGAAGAAATCAAGGCAGTTAATCTTATGAATAAAGGAATTTCGAATAACAAACGTGATGCTGATTTATTATTACTACAAGCACAATTCTGTATGGATAAGAAAAGGTACGACCTAGCATTGCATTTATCCAAACAAGCAGTAAAATCATCACCTTCAGACTTCAAAACTTGGGCTAGTCTAGTTAGGGCTTATACCAAATTGAATGACTTCGAGAATGCGCTATTAACATTGAATTCTTGTCCTATGAACTCCCACAAGGAGAAATATGTATTGAAGAGATGTGTTCCACTAAGAGGTGGTAATGAAGACTTACATTTACCATCACCTGTCGATGTTACATTGAATGAGGTTTCGAATTTACAGAGCAATGATATTAGCTATGAACAAAGAAATTTGGATGCTCAATTGGTTAACTTACCTGCAGCAAACTTAAAATCTACTTTTGCTAAAGCCTATGATTTATTGACAGAGATTGTCATGAAAACAGGTTGGGAATCGTTATTGAAATACCGTGCCAAAGTATTTGTTATGGAAGAAGAGTATAGAAAAGATAGAAACCATGCCGCTAATGGTCACCTCAGAAAAGGTTCCACCACTTCTGTAGTCAATGTTGAAGATAATGGTACAATCAACGATGCCTCTTCAACCACAGGAGTGAAATCACCTAAAAAGGAAACCAATGGAACCACTATATCTGCTGCCCCTACTGTCGTGAATCCTGAAACTGAAGAAAACACTGAAGATCCAGATTATGAAAACGAATTCAGGAAGAAGAGATTATGTGAAAGATGGTTGGATAATTTGTTCATGTTATTGTACGAGGACTTAAGAGCTTACACTATCTGGCAAGCAGAATATGTTCATTTCCAAGCTCAACAAATGGAGTATAAGAAAACTACATTGGAATGGGAAATTTTAGGATTAATTGCCTTCAGGTTAAAACACTATAAGGAAGGATCAATTGCATTTGCCAATGCCTTAAGTGGCAGATTTTCTGCCAAATCACAAAGAGAGATATTGGAGTATTATCTTATGGAAAGAACTAAAGTTTTGTCGAAGAACTCCACCTCCTTCAGCCCCAATGGTGAAGGAGGACAATCTGCAAATGCCTCAGTAGCAGATTTATCCTCATCCACACATAATTACACCAAAGTAGTCAACCAATTGAATGAAAGGATTTTGGAAAGCTGTATCAAATTGTTAGTGTGGAACCATAGATGGTATAATGATTTTTCCCCCAAATTAATCAATATCCTCGATGATCTTGTGGCTAAAGAAGGGTTAATCAAAATTCAATCCCTTGTGCAAGCAGTATACTCCAACAACATCAACTCTATCGAAGGTGGAAATCACGGTATCACCGATATGATGGATGATGTCTACGCCTTTTTTAAGGAGTACAATACCCTTGGATCCGATAACTAAATAGACCCATAGATCTCTTTCTCCTTTACGGAGAGCCTGAAAATTGTAATTTCCTAAACCAAGCTTGTAGTTGCATCTTTTGAAACAACATAATACCACCCATAGTAGGTAAGATGCAGGTCGTTATCTGATCCAAATCGGGAATTGGTCACGTGCCATGACCCAAGCGATGACCATGAACATCAGCCAAGTTGATGGCTCCAAAAACATGAGTTGTGGTTCAAGAAGAAGGTAGCCTAGTAGAAAGAGTTTATAGAATCTTCAGAGTCTGAAAGTTCTCTAATGACAGTTTCGAGTGCTACACAAAGATTGGGCCTATTACATGCCCACATCACGGAGAAAAGTAATTCCGAAACAATACCAGGGTTTCCCCATCTTCTGAGTGGAAGAGATTCACCCCACGATAAGGATTTCCACACCAGGTACTTCTCAGAAGCCGCAAAGATTGCTCCTGTCAGACCGTTCAAATGTGGGTTCTACCACGCCACAATGTGGCATAAGAGACTAGATGAGATCCAACGCCACATTGGGAATAGCAGCACCGAATCCGAGCTTCACACTGACGAAGATGATAGCCCGTGGGACCTACTTTTGAAATTCTATCTCCATAACATTGACTACAGTAAGATTGTTTGCATAGACATTGATGCCGATATTGTGCAAAAGCACTTGCTGCTGAAAACAATAGCTGTGTCTAGTGAGCTTGGTGTGTCCAGTAGTGAGATTTTGAACTCCCACATAACAAAAGACACCGAAGTGGTGGTATTCAAGTACATTAACCGGACCAGTGGTGTACGTACGGATGTTGCCGATTTCACCAAGAAAGCCAAAATAGTGAACCCCAACGTGAAGGTCATTGTGGATGCTACAGACAGCTTGGACGTACTAGCAGCGGATGACTGGGCGGTGGATGCGTTGATAGCTACTAGAAGAAATGATTCTATTTTATTTATTGCGAAAAATCAGGCCAGCGAAAGCAGCAGAACTCCAATGGCTAGAGAAGGTGCCATTGCTACATACACCGAACTCACTAATAGCATTTACGCCAAGCTTGAACACTTGGCTAAGCCCATACCTCCGGCAGAGGCAAGAGCCAACGGGATTTGCTCTTTTCATCTTAATGATGAGGTGGACTCCTTGGTCGGGGAAAGATTGGCGGACATTTCAAAGCCCGCGTATATTTCGATTGTCACCGATGTTAACCACTGCACCATTGATTTCATTGACTCGCAGAACGTAGAGTCACTGGAGTTGCAGCATTCACTTGACAGGATTGCAGAGATGGTTGTGGACATACTTACAAGTACTGATCATGAATATTCTTAGGTATACAGGAACGGGAACTAATTACAAGCGTAGCGACAATTTAACAAGGGTAGGAAGGTGCTCTCTTTCATTGCCAGAAGTAGACAGTGTACTCTCTCTCTCGTCAGTAGACAGACAGTTACTCTCTTTCATTGTCAGAGGGGGACAGTTTACTAATCCTTCTTTACCTCTTTAGCCAAGGAGGCCTCTTTTTCCTGAATCTTTGCTTCAAGGTCCTGTATCTTCTTTTTCAAGTCCTTCTGTTCTACCTTTTCACTAATCTTTTTCCTTTCCTCATCAAACCCATTAGCAGCGAAATCTTCCAATTCTTTCTTTGATTCATCCAATCTCTTTTTTCTCATCTGGATCAACTCATCCCTTCTTTCTAATTCTTCAATCCATAACTTTTCTCTCAATTTGGCCTTTTCTCGTAATCTGTCCTCTCTGGACTTCTTCTCACTAACAGTCTCTCTTTTATAGTACCAACCACCAGCAACCAAGGCCACTAAGGTTAGAAACTGAAACCCTACTCTGTATCGGAAGTATATCTGGGTCTTCACTCTGTCACCTCTACGAATAGACTGCGTGGCAAGGAGAACTGCACCGGTAGTAGCAAGGCACCCAATAGGAACCAAAGGTTGTTGCTTGCATTTGAAAATCATCTTTTCGAGGATATCCATTTCCCTAGATGTATTAGTAGCTGAAGAACCATAATAACTGACAAAAGAACTTACTCGTCATCTTTCCCATCGAAGGAAGATGGAAGTTTGGTAGCCATTATGCTGATGTAGAAAGAAGCAGTTAATTTCCGGGGTTTGGGTTTCTGGAGTGTTTTTTAGTAGCGTGCGAATAGAGTGATATTGGGATACTACACGAAAACGAATATAAAGAATCGGGCACTAAAAGTACCCGGGCACTTCGCTAAAATAGCAAACTACCGGTTGCTACACTTTAGGGGTGCTGCACGAACCTAGAACTTAAAATGTATTAGAATATCCTTGCTTAAAAGTCATTGCTGGGGGTCAGGAGCAAAAACAAGAATGGACCCATACAACATCAAGATATGAGTGAGCACTCATCTACTCTTGGAGTACATATTCTTTGAACTCTTTATATGCCTTTTCCAAATCATCGTTGACAATGACTTTATCGTGGGCTCCGGTTTGGGCGTACTCCATTTCAGCAGCAGCAGCACTGATTCTCTTTTCAAGGGATTCTTCAGTCTCAGTACCTCTACCTGTCAATCTTTGTCTTAATGTTTCGATGGAAGGTGGACTTAAGAACAAAAATCTGGCATTTAGGTCAGCTTCCTTCACAGATTTAACCCCTTGCATATCAATGTCCAAAATACAGATTTTGTTTTGTTTACTCACGTCATCAACTGCCTTGATGGAGGTACCATAGTAGTTACCGGAGAATTGTGCCCATTCAATGAATTTTTTTTGTTCAATTAACTTCTTGAAGTCATCCACAGTAGTAAAATGATAGTCGACACCATCTACTTCTCCGGCTCTCGGTTGTCTCGTGGTATTGGAAATGGAAAATCCAAACTTATCTGGATATTCTGCTAGTAATCTCTTCAAAAGGGTAGATTTACCAGTACCACTGGGTCCTGAAATAACTAATGGTCTTGACATTTGTAATGTACTAGAAAAGAGTCTAATATGATTAACGAAATGAATGTTGTCGATGTCTAAAAATCTTTCTACGATATAATGAACAAAAACTTCCATTTACGAAAAAAATCCTAGTGAAATTTTATAAATACAGGAAAACACCACAGAATGCTTTCGCGTGGCTCATCACAATAAACACACCAATTTCCCCCCATACTCGTGGCTTCAGCATTCCCACCTTCGTATCCAACTAATTCCTACGAGTTCTTTCCTTAAGAGATGTAAGAAAATACCAGCTGTAGTCAATGAAATAGGACTGGCAATTACATATTAGAAGTAGTCACAAATCCATACTTCATCAAATCGGACTGCATGTAGCGCACTAACTTTGAAAAAAAAAAACCTTCAAATCTGTAAGTCAATTTCTTGTATCTTCCCTACCCGCTCTAACCCATAATTCTATCATACCCATAGTCATCATGTCGCAAGATCCACAGGTTGAGGTTGGTCAGCTAAAGCATGCTTTGGCAACGATGTATAGTAATTCGGAAGCTGGCTTGAAAAAAGAGGCTACCAATTACCTAGAAAACTTCCAAAAGTCCCAGCAAGCCTGGGGCATCATCCACATAATTCTTAAATCTGACAGTACAGATGAGAACGAACTCAAAATATTTGCATCTCAGACGCTTAGATCCAAGCTAACGTATGACTTATTCCAATTAAATGAAAATCAACTAGTTGACTTGAAAAATTCGTTGCTCGAATTGATTGTTAAATACAATCAAATCACCCCTGTAGATAAATTAATAAGAACCCAACTCTGTATTGGGTTGAGTCAATTGAGTCTTCAAATGTTGTCCTGGAATAACACTATGGATGAAGTCTTGTCTATATTTACGTCATCCCCTCAGTACTTATCATGTTTATTGGACTTTTTGAAGATCTTACCTGAAGAGCTCAATGATGTGAAGAAAACTTCCTTAACCGACGATGAGTTCAATACAAGAACCACGTTATTAATCACTAACAATGTCGAGAGAATCATCTTATTATTAAAAGATTTGGTGGAGAAAAATGAAAATAATGAAAAATTCAATGCCTTGATTCTTGATTGTCTTAATAGTTGGATAAAAGAATGTCCAATCGAACAGATTCTCACTGTCACTTCTTTGACCAACCTTATCTTCGATAGTCTAACTAATGACGAAACCTTTGATAAATCCATCGAATGTTTATGTACCATAATGAGAGAAACCAAAGACATTGAAAACTATGAATTAATCGATGCTTTGTATCAAAAAATTTTAGAGCTTCATAATTACATGCTCCAAACCAACAAATTTAATGATGATTTAGAAATATTTACCGGATTAACTAGATTATACGTTGAGGCAGGGGAATCATGGCACGTCCTAATTGCAAGGAACCCTCAACATTTCAAACCTTTGGTCGAAATTTTACTATCATGTTGTTCCAATGAAGATGATTTAGATGTGGTTAAGTACACATTCTATTTCTGGTACCTCTTGAAACAATTAATCACATTACCTAAATTCCAGGATTCAAAAGCGCAATTTCAAGACATCTATGCCAAATTAATTAAAATCATCATCAAAAACTTAACCTATCCAATTACTAATAATGACAACGACTTGTTTAACGGGGACAAAGAGCAAGAAGATAAATTTAAAGAATTTAGATATGAAATGGGTGATGTTCTCAAGGACTGTTGTGCTGTTGTAGGAGCATCGAAGTCTTTAAGTATCCCATTTGAACAAATCCAATCATTCATCAACACTTCTTCACAAACAAAGTTAACTTGGCAGTATTTGGAAGCTCCTCTCTTCTCAATGAGAGCTATGGCAAAGGAAGTTTCGTTGAAAGAAAAGCAGATGTTACCACTTATCATGAACTTTCTCATTCGGTTACCTGAACATCCCAAAGTCAGATATGCTGCCACCTTAGTTTTGGGAAGGTATACCGAATGGACATCCAAAAACCCCCAATTTTTAGAGCCCCAGTTGGACTACATTATCAAAGGATTCGAAATCGCTAATGGGATCGATGATGCAGGTCACAAGGATATTGTCATTGCTGCATCACATGCATTGATGTACTTCTGCCAAGATTGTTCCGATTTGTTGGTGAATTATTTGGAACAATTGTACTTATTGTATGGACAAGTTGCCAACAAGCTTGATATTGACTCTACATTCAAACTAGTTGATGGATTAGCCCATGTAATAAAAAAGGTCCCAATTGAATCCTCCTACAAGACAACATTGATGTTCTTGAAACCAACTTTGGAGCAGTGGAATAAGCTTGTTAACAATGATCAAAATGAAGCTAATGATATTGCATTAAGTGATCAAATTGAAGTCATATCTACATACATTGAAATCTTAAAGTGTAAAGATTTCGATATGGCTAGTTACCCAATTTGTGATTTATTCATACAGGAAATATGGCCAATTATTCCTGCTACCTTGTACAAATTTGGTAAATCATTGAAGGTCAGTGAAAGGTTATTGAAGTTAATCAAATGCGCCATTCAAAGTTTTTCCACCTATCTTAATCCAATCTTGGAACCTCTTGTTAACTTGCTACACGAGGGGTTCCAACAGACTCATTTTGGATGTTATTTGTGGGTAAGCGGAGTTATCATAAGAGAGTTTGGCGATGAATATCTGAGTGATTCCATCAAAAAGGAAATTTATAAATTTGGAATTAGTCAAAGTCAATCATTCTTTGAATTGTTAACCAAATATAATGAATTAAACAAAGTTGAAGAAATCCCAGATGTTATTGAAGATTTTTTCAGAATGGTCAATGATATTTTGATGTTTTATCCAGTTGAATTCATAGATGATTCGTCATTTTTAAAACCGGTAAAACAAGCTAGTATTATTACATTAACCAAGGTTCGAGAATTCGAACCTCTTATTTCTACATTACACTTTTTGATTGATTTGGTCTCATGGGGTTTGCCTTATCCCCCAGTTTCATTCTTTGAAGATAACCCCGAGGGATTTCCTGAAGGGATCCGTCCAGCTATTAAATCATTTTTGGTTACTGAAAATACTGGGGGGGAATTAATTAAGGTTATTATGGAAGGATTGATATTCAATTTCCACTTCGACTTGCAGCAAGATGCTAATGATTTGCTTATAAAGATCCTAACCGTAAGCCCCGATCAAAATCTTTCGATTCAATGGCTAAGCGAAGTTGTCAACAACTTACCCAATGTTAACCAAAAGGAAATCGAGAAATTGATGAAAGTCATTGTGGTGGCATTGCCAAATAAAGATAATAGAAGAATAAGAAGTGCATTCAAAGACTTTGTTAATTGGTACCAAAGAAAGAATATCAATACTAGATTGGAAGCATAATGTTATAGGTTCGTATAGATGTACCCCCATACAATACTGATGATTTCAGATCGTTCGATTCTCCTGTAAATCTTCTCTGAATTTATTCTAAACCAGCACCATTAGCTTCGATGCAGTTACTGGTAGTTTTGATCTTAAGTGATTCTAATTTCCCAAGTCATTCGTTTCACCAGTAAAAAAAGATCTTCTATGCTGGCCCTTCTAGGAACAGCCTTACTTGATCCAGCGATAAAGTTCAAGTGAGAGATTCCCTACTGAGGTTTATCTGGGAATCTAGTGCCCCTATCAGACATAATAATCGCCGCTGGTTGATTAGCCCGACTTAGTTCCTTCGGTGTCACAAAAGACGCACTAGAGCCATGCTGGAATCTAGCATCTGAAGGTAGTAATTCTCAGTACTCTGTACTCAGAAGACATATTATTTTCGTTTCTACCGGGATCTACATTTTGGTCCCGATTTGGCGAGAAACTAGCAATTTTCGTCTGGTTATCTGTCACTGCGCAGTCCAAAATAGGCATACTAGGTCGCCATTGCATGCAGATAGTTAACAAGATCACATCAATTGGTGCAGTGGAATAATAAGACCGTGCTATGTCAAAGAAACGGGCATACAAGATGAGCCTAACAAGCACCAAAATCCATCTCGCCTACAAACTAATTTTCTTAGGATTACCTACAGTCAACCAGACTAAGGATTTGTTCCCATGACTAAGCAAGTCCACTTCTATTAGCACTGATGGACACAAAAATGCCTCGTCATGGGCGAACTTCAGAAATCATAACAACGATAGTCGTAATACAAACAGTGATCTGACAATGAAATACCGTGTATTCAACAACCTTAATCTAAGTAGTATGAGCACGGTATGTAGTTAAGCCTTCGTCTAACCATTTCCTATAACAGCACGAGTCCAGTATGTTTGTTGTTGTTCAAACGAATTTGTGCGTGGCGCATTGCCTATTCGAGGTAGGAAACCACCTCGCACCATGCACAAATTTCAAACGTCAAAAACCAATGCTCACATACATAACGAGCGTTCGAAAAAATAATAACAGATCACCAGAATTCAGAGGCGATATCAAAAAAATTCATAAGAAATAAAAACAAATGATGAAAAAAATATTGTTAAAAAATATTTGTAATGAGGTGAAAGATTGTATGTTGCAAGCACGTACCATTTAAATTTTCGATAAAATAAAAACAATAACTCCATCGTCTTCTGACTGTGGGCTACTTTTTTGCAATATATAAACAGCCTATTCCACCTCCCAAATCCTAATTTTTTTGTTTTCTTTATATATCATCTATATCTAACTCACTACTAGTCTTTCGCTTATATTCACAATGCAATTCTCCATCGTCGCTTTATTATCTGTTGTTGCTTCTGCTTCTGCTGCTACCTTGACTGAAACTGACGTTTCTTCTACCTTGGTTACCATCACTGACTGTGCTTCTACTGTCACTGACTGTCCAGCTCACTCTACCTCTGTTTACAACTATACTGCTCCTTCTAACGTTTCTACCTACGAAGGTGCTGCTAACAAGCAATTCGCTGTTGGTGGTGTTGCTTTAGTTGCTGGTGCTTTATTAGCTTTATAAGTTAATTAAACAATTTTGATATCAACAAATAATTTTATGTTAGAATGCTACTCTTTCATAATTTTACATTGATCATGTGTTTTGTTTATACTATTTAGTTTTGTATTTTTAGTATAAGTCTATCTTATAAATTTAATATATTTGTTACCCTTTTATCAAGTGAAAAATTTTAGTCATGTAATATTATTGTGCATTATGTATCGGGCTGTTTGAGGAAATGTACTTGCTGTTCCTGGTGCATCATGCGGTCTCGACAATTGTATTTACCAAATTAGGACTGTTCAGCTCCTATAAGAATTTTATTTTATTTTTTTGCGTTTTGTGTTTTTATTTCTTTCTTTTTTTTTCGCAATATTTTATTTTCCCGTCGAATATTTCGTTCGCTAGTTTTGCTTTCGCCTTAGATTGATGCTGTAGTTGCATTGTTCGGGGAAGCCCAGTTAATTAAGTCCTTAATATTGAGAGCGCCAGACTTGAATAATTCAGAAATCATCTCCTTAAGGGCATCAGACTTGATCAACTCGGTTATCTTTTTTTTAATATTGAGATCACGGACTAATTCAGAGAGCAAGTTCTTAAGATCGCCCGACTTGATTAACTCGGTAATTTTCTCTTTAATATTGAGATGGCTTAGTAATTCGGATATTACCTCCTTAAGATCGGCAGAACCAATTAGTTCAGCAATCTTCTCATTGAGAGTGCCGGATTTGATCAATTCACAAATCGCCTCCTTAATATTGGATCCTCCGGATTTGATTAATTCAGAAACTGTTTCCTTAAGAGCATCAGAGCTGATTAATTCAATAATGAACTCCTTGAACAATTTAGTAATACCATACCTAATATCTGGGTCAGTCAATGTAGTTTTTACAATATCAGTAACTAACCCACTATTTTTTAATGCCACAAAAATTTCTTTGAAGGGAATAACGTCAGCTTCTAGTATTTCAACCAGTAAGGAAACGATCCCTCCCCTAATTTTATCATTGGTCAATGATTCCTCTAAAGTATTAGTGATAAGGTCGGACTTTTTCAAGCTAACAAAGACATTATTTAACAACTCTTCAGTTACTTCATCAGCCAAAGCTCCTTTAGCCTTAGACTTGAGCTTACTCTTGAGACCACCTATAATTTCTCTAAGGTCTCTTTTTAGACCCGTCTTGTCAGAGAAGTCAATGCCTCTAGGTGCCTTTGCTCCATAACCCAACTCCTTGCTATCTTCTCGTTTAGGCACCTCTTCAGTATTGATACTAAAGGCTCCAACATATCCTATAGCAGCAACTAACAAAATACCAATTCTCATCTTTTCAGTCTTTTGATGCTCTGAACTCTGTAAAACAAATGTTTTATCTTCTCTTTATATGACTTCTTCGCTATGCTCTTGAGCTAAGATAGAGCAGAATAGAATTTTTCGCAGCATAAAATATGAAGAGCCCTCTCCCTGTGACACCGTAAAAATACTGCTACACAAACATGATATATATACAACAAGCTAACTCGTAGAGCAGATATATTATTTCACGCCTCTTGTGACATAATGATGACGAAGTCTATATGAATTTCCATTGCAGGACATTATTTTGGTGGTATAAAGAGAGCTTTTCTATCCCTTCTGAGAGAATGTTCAAATTACTGCGAAATCCAACAAAAAAATGTAAAAATATCATGCGAGCACTTATCATAAGCATATTTGTGAGAAGTTGTTTATAATCTATATACAGTTACTAGACATCACTTACCAATTCATAATCCCCACCATTGCTATTTCTCAACTTAATCTTTCTGTTCCTTTTGAATGGTCCAACACTACCCATTGGTCTGATTAGTTTCTTACTTCTTTTAATAGCGTTGAATTCAGCCAATACTCCAGATTTCAAACTAAAACCATCATTTAATTCGAATCCGATATCCTCTTCAGAATATTCGCTTTTGATTTTAGGAGGTCTCCAGTATTTCAACATTAATGAATTGATTACCACGCTAACAGAGCTTAATGCCATTGCCCCACCAGCAGCAATTGGTGGAAGCATAATATTCAACGGCAAAAAACACCCCATTGCGAATGGAAGCATCACAATATTGTAAACAGCAGCCCAAATGAAGTTTAATTTTATTCTGTTAAATGTGGTGTTACTAATACTGAGGGCAGTTGGTACACCAAATAAATCGGTGCCAAGGGCGTCACTCAGATTATTGTTGATCAAGACGATATCAGCTGATTCCATAGCAATATCAGTACCGGAACTTATAGCAATTCCAATGTCTGCCTGAGCCAAAGCAGGGGCATCGTTGATTCCATCTCCAACAAAGGCAATTCCAACGTTGCTACCATCCTTACCACCAAATTTCTTCTTGATGTCAACAATAATTTTATCCTTATTAACTGGCGACACCTCACTGAAGATGTTTTCCGAGCTAATACCCAATTGCTTACCCACTTTCATCGCAGCAGCGGTGTTGTCACCTGTGACTATACCAATAATATAGTTTTCTTTAGAAGCCAAATAATCCAACACTTCTTTGGTGTGGGGTTTGATGTCGTCTGATAGTTCAAAGTATCCAGCGTACTCATCATCGATTATTACATGAGCTAAAGTATTGTTCAGATTATCCAAATCATTGGAGAGATATTCAGATAATGTAGATTTTAAGTGAGGAAACATATCATTGATCATTCTGTTATTTCCAATAAAAACCTTATACTTTTTGCTAACATCAGAAAGCAATTGGACATATGATTTAATTCCTAACCCAGTTAAAACTTTGAATTCACTCATCATGGATTGAAACTTGTCATCATTGAACTTGAAGAACAATTCTTGTTTTGACTTTTCAGTAATGGCCTTACCAATAGGATGTTCAGAATTGACTTCAACTGAACCACATAAATTCCACCAATCTTCACTGGATATTCCTGAACTTAAGATTTGCTTGTATCTCATGATTCTCATATTTCCCGTTGTTAGCGTACCTGTCTTATCGAATAAGATAACGTTGACTTGGTTGGTTTTCTCCAACACATCACCACCTTTGATTAAAACCCCGTTCGAGGCACCAACACCAGTACCTACCATCATGGCAGTAGGAGCCGCCAATCCCAAAGCACAAGGACAAGCAACAACAATAACAGAGATAGCTAATCTTAAACACACGTAAAACTTACCATTTTCTTCTTTAGTGAATGCCATAGGCAAGGTTTTGATGTGAAGTAGATAACACAAGGCAATCCAGAATAGAAAGGTTAAAATAGCCAAAATCAACACTCCGGGCACAAATCTAGCGGCTACATAATCAGCAAACCTTTGAATAGGAGCTTTAGATACTTGCGAGTCCTTGACCAAATTAATGATTTGCTGTAATTGGGATTTTTTACCTGATCTGAGTACTTGAACGTGTATGAGATCTGGTCCATTGATAGAACCCCCAATTACCGGATCACCAACTTTCTTATAAACAGGTAAGGATTCACCGGTAATGATTGATTCGTCAATTTCCGATTCACCAAACACAATTTTTCCATCAGCAGGGATCTTTCCTCCAGGGAGTACTACGGCAATATCATCGGGTTGGATCAAGTCAATTCCAATTGTTCTGGTGGGTAGATCCATCATGGAATTATTTGATTGTTCACTCTTTGATTCTTGCATATTATTGACCGATTGTATGAAAGTCTGATACCGGTCTGGGTCTTCGATGATGGTACAACTAGTCGGAGTCAATGACAATAATTTAGATAATGCTGTAGATGTTGCTCCCTTTGCTTGATTTTCCAACCATTTACCTATGGAAATGAAAGTGATTAACATGGTACTTGTGTCGAAGAGAACTTTTGGAGGTTTTTTAGTCTGACCAGACCATACACTCAATACTATGGAGAAGATAGAGAAAAGGTAAGAAATCATGGTGGAAATACAAACCAACACATCCATAGTGGCATTTTTTCCACCTAATTTGACGAATTGATGAAATTTCTTCAAGAAAACTGAACCAAGATTGAATTGGATGTGGGTAGTGAGCACGAGTTCGATTAATGTCACCACGTAGAACCCAGGGAATATTAAGAAGTCTTTCCAAAGTTTAGTGGATTCAGTATGGGCTAAAACTATAACAGGGACACCAAATATAAGACATTTGATCAAGTTACTTTTCCAGTATTGAATATCTTTCACTCTAGACAATAACTTGAGCTGCGACGTTGCTGATTGGTCTACTGAGTTGACTATAAGGAACAGGATGTCATCGATAATACTATTCAAAGCATCTACGAGTTGTCTGATTCCAAGCTGGCTATTATTATAGATAACGGTCAACTCGTCTATTAAGTTTTCATCCTCACGAATATCTACATTGTCATTGGACATTATTGCCTGGATTCCGGAGGAATTTGGGTCAGTAAGAATAGGGGAATTGGTGATTTGATTTGTTCCATTTTTAAGTGCCAACGAGAAGTGAATCACCCCTGGTAAACTGTTTAATTTGGCTTCAATATTATACTGTAGGTTATTAATATCGGTCAAGTCATTGATTCCAAAGATCTGTAGACTCACTTCTTCCTCATCATCAGACGATGCCGAAGTACCATCGTGGGATACAGGATGACTTGAACTCACTACTGCTTCAAACCCACAATTTTCAATCACCTGTTGGAGTTGGTTTGATGTGACAGTATCATCATGCTGTACCGATGCGATTTCTGTTATTAAAGACACCGTGACATCAGACACCCCCTCGACTTGGCCAACTGCTTCAGTGATGGAGGCCAGGCAGGCTCCGCAAGTCATTCCGTGGACTTCGAGAGTAGTAGTGAATTTCACCAGCTTTGATTTTTCAATGCTTTTGGAGGAGGAAATAGTAGCATCGAACCCACAATTTTCAATGGTTTCTTTGATTTCTGTAGGGGATACGGAAGAGGAATGGATGATTGACCCGTTTGACGTTAGTAGTGATATGGATACTTGTTTCACTCCCGGGAGATTTTCAACTGCCTCAGTAATCGAAGCCAGGCACGCACCACATGTCATACCTTGAATCTCGACGGTTGTATTCATAGTTGTGGGGCCATTGGCAGCTGAGTTGTGAGATTTGATCAATTTTGCATCGAATCCACAATTTTCGATCGTTTCTAAAAGTGTATTGGAAGTGACTTTCAGTTTATCATAGACAATCTTCGCTTCTTCAGTAATCAACGACACCGACACTTGATTTACTCCTTCTAATCCATTTAATGCTTCAGTTATCGATGCCAGGCAAGCACCACATGTCATTCCCGACACTCCCACAATAGCTTCACTGCTCATGTCTGCTGTCAGATAGGGCCAGTATAGATAGCGTATGCGAAGAAAAGAGAAAGAAGTCTGTTCTCAAAATTTTGATTTAAATGCAACTTTATTTATTTGATGGGCTTAATTTTTCATTTGCAGGGTGCCATCGGCATTAGTAATTTAATTATCTATTACATCAGCATCCGAGCTCGGCCCTTTACGGTGGGCTCACAAAAAAAAAAAAGAAAAAACTTCCTAACCTGTGATTTTCTGCTAATTTATTTTACCGCCAAGAAGACAACTGCTTTGACATCGATTTTGACATGCGAAGCGTTGACGCAAAGCCAGAAATGGGTTCTCGTATGTTAGAAATCTATTCTTGCAAATCTATTCCTGTACGTCCCTTCTCGTAAATCAGTATATGGCTATTCTTGTACATCAATAATTGGTTTCTCCTATTTCATTTAGTGTACATTGTATGGCTCTATATAATTCTGGACCCGGACGAGGGCTCTTCTCCTAGCTTTTTCATCTTCTTGCTAGGACCAACACCATGGAACTTGTGCGACAAGAATTTGAATGCTTGCTTGGTGTTGAGTTCCTGGCCTGATTCGTCTCTATAGGTTAGCTTCACCTGAGGATTATAGTTATTGAGTTTGTTGTGTGTGTTGTACTTAGTGTGCTTTTTGTTGCTAGTCTTTGGCACCATACCCTTTTGTTGTAGTCTTTCGTCGACAAGTGCTTGAATTTGGACTTCTCTTTGGTCCCGGGCAAGATTCATGAACCTTTTCTGCGACTCAAGCTCCTCTCGAGCATGCCGTTCTTCGATGCTGATTTGTAGTTTGAGCAAATCAGCCTCCTTGATAGCATCACGTTGCTGTTTAGCTGATTCTTGCGCTTCAGGAGTGATTTTGTTGATAATGTTGCGTGATTGAAGGAACTTGAGAGTAGCTGCAAGTCCTTCATTGAACTTAGGTCCAGTCTCTATCTCCTGGTCTGCCGCTTGAGTAATTGGCCTTTCTTCTTGCTTGAGAAGGGAGTCATCTTCTTCTTTCTTGATACTTGCCTCTTCCTTCTTGGCTTCAGCGTCCTCTTTCTTGATGTAAGTATCTTCTTCCGCCTCCTGTTTAATGCAGGTCTCCTCTTGTTTAATGTAGGTCTCCTCTCGTTTAGTGCGACCGTCCTCTCGTTCAGGTTTGCTCTCTGCGATTATGTTTTTGTTGAGAGTGTTTAGGAAATCAACAGTATCGTTCAACACAAGTCCTCGTGTTTGTGCTCTTGCCTCTATTTCATTTGCTCGATCCCACAGTTCAAACAGCTTAACTTCTCGTGCTATCTGCTCAGCAGTTAGCTTCGACCGCAAGCCCTTCTGTTTCTGCTTTCTCTTAGCATCTATAACCTTCTGAAGGTCGTCATCATCTCCAAAATCATCATCTGCGTCCAACTTAACTGTCTTCAATTCAATTGCATCATCTACAAACTTTGTATCTCGGGCCTTCAGCAGAGAGCTTTTCTTGATCTTTTTCATCTTAATGTTTTTCTTTGGTCTACTGTAATCATTGGATATGCCATAATCCCCAGCATCTAACTCGTCATCATCATCATCAAAAAGACTAGCTATTTGAAGCTTTCCTTGTTTTTCATCCCTCCCCTCTTTAACTTGGGCTTTCGGTATGACAACAGTGGAATCTGTAATCAATACTTTTTCTTCATTCCCCGCTTCCTCCTCTTCATTGTCCTCTTTCGAGTGTCTACCGTTAAACTTCAAGCTGTCTGCTTCTTGTTTCTCCTTCAATTCTTTCTTCAACTTAACTTTTTTGTTCAATTGTTCGTTATCGAGCTCATCATTATCCGCATCGTCACCAATGATATCCGTATCTTTAAGCGTGAGTATCGCATTCTCTTCAATATCTTGAAGTTGTTTAGCGGAATGACCAATTGTTACTCCATCCACTCCTGTTGCTGATAAATCCTCTTTATTCTGCTGCTCATTTACTTCTTTCGATACTCCCAAGTTAATGAGCCAATCAGAAGTGCTTTTCTCTTCGGTTTCTTCCTCTTCCCATAGTATTTTCACTGGTTTTCGTCTTTTGACAATCTTTTTCTGGACTTTATTTGGTCGCTTTTTCTCCTCGTAATCAGCTTCAATACCTTCCATTTTAGTATCAATTGGGATTGGCCGTAGTCCTACTGAGATCCGTAGTTTATTCGTCTCTTCTACCGATAACTCAGTATGGACTTTACTCTCAGCAGCTGATTCTTCCACCAAATGTCTCGCATTCTTCTCACTTGGATCAGGTATCAACGACAATCCTATACTGGCACGAAGCCGGTTTGTCTCGGCGATCGATAATACGATTTCGTCCCCCATATCTGGATATTACACTATCTCTTATTCCTGGTTCTTTCGCTAACTTACTCTTTTGAGAGATGCGATGGTTCCAACATCCTGCACACAGTCGTTTGTTTACATCACCTCCACTAAATTTTGAAGCTTTCTTTCTTCACGATTCGTTTTTAAATTCTTTAGGAGACATAATGCTGTTAGGGAGTATTGTGAATGACCAGAAGTTGATAATTGACCAAGTCATTGGTACTTCTGCCAAGACTCCAAGTAATTTTGTTGTTCAGGACAATTTGGTTGCTTATTTGGCAAGCGGAGGCGTGGTTGTGAGTACCATTGATGCTAAGACCAAGTCTATTACGTCCCAGAGATTTTTTTGTGCTAATAGAAGTAGCTCCATCGGCAAAATTAATGATATCTCTCCTAGTCCCGCTAATGCTTACTTGAATATGGCCCTAGGGGAATCAAATGTAGCCCTGGAATCAGAGAAGAAAGATAGCTTTGGGTTTCCTACAAGTCTGGAAAATGAAATGGTTTATGGAAGCAATATCAAAAATTCACTGGAAACAACCGAAAACCCGTCTCCGTCCAAATTGAAAGACCGGGTCAGGTCCATTAACTGCCTTGCTCTTTCTCCTAACAAGAAAGTTTTAGCAGTGGGTGAAACCGGCTATTCTCCTAGAATACTTCTATTTTCATTGGCTCCTGATCTGTCTAGTAATCCTGTTGCCTCTATTCATGAACATTCATTTGGAATTAATTCCATTGCCTTTTCCCCAGACCTGAAGTATCTTTGTTCTTTGGGTACCACCAATGATGGGTATCTCAACATATGGAAGTTTTCCACTTTAGCAATCAGCTTGCACGCTACTAACAAATGCTCTTCAGTTATAAATCAGCTAATCTGGCATGAAAATCTAATACTTACTTTGGGTTTAAGAATTATAAAAGTTTGGCTCTTTGAACAAAATGAAGAATCACCAATAAAAATCAAAACAGCAGCGATAAAGGGGAAAAATGTACTACTAGGAAGCTTAATAAATTCCAATTTCGTTGGCGGCTGTGCTCTCAGTAATGATGAGTTTTTAATATTCACCAAGTCACAACAACTACTCCTCCTAAAACTCGATTTTGGAGCATTGAAATTGGTTCATTTGGAATCTCCCTTATATGATTACAGTAACATCTTGGTGGACTATGAACTTGGCAAAATATGGCTTTCCTCGGAAACTTCTACCATCAATTCAATTGATATCAGTGACTTGAAACCTACGTCAGACACTCCTTCGACTCCACATCAATTGAGCAGATGTAATACTTCGCAGTTAGATGAAGCAGGGATCCTTAAATGGGCTAACTTGAGTGAACAATATTTAATTTATCTTACATCCAGGGAGAAAGTCGTGTTATTCGATAAATCATCAAATGATAAGTATACCTTGGTGGAGTCAGTGTTGAATAACATATCTGGGGTCAGGACTACCTACGATAAGAAAAAGATTGTTTTCTCTCACGATGGGAATATAAAGGAAATTACCGAATCAGAGGGTGCTACCAGTATTGATCATGTCATGAAGATTGATTTAATTGGTAATGATACTATCCAGAACAGTTTAACAGCAGTGGATTCTTGTGAGCTCAACAAGTCATTGATAGTGGGTGATTCGTATGGGCAAATTTATGTGATTGAAATAAATGAGGATGAAGAAAGACCCTATGAAATAATCTATCGAACAAAAGCTCATTCGTCGAGTGTGACTGAAATAGTGTACTTTGAGATCAATGACCATGAATTTTTCTCCAGTATATCAAGGGACAGGATGATTCAGTTGTTCTACAGAAAGAAGAGTGATGAAGTATGCAAATGGGATATACTACAAACGTTTCCAACGCACACGGGGAATTTATTGAAGTTGCACTATCACGATTCAAGAGTATTTGTCTGTTCCACAGACAGAACCTTATCCATTCATAAAATTGTTTTTATCGACGATCAAGTGCAGGTGTTGCAAGAGAAGATTATTACCTTAAAAAATACACCAATGAGTATGAAATTTTTTGAAGACGACCTTATTGTTTCGACCAGTGATAAGAGTTTATTAATTTACAAAAACCACGACAAGTTTGAATTTAAACTGGCCTTGAAATTGCATGATGAAAAAACCAACGAGTTCCTATTAATCGAAGATTTTGTGGTTCATGATAAAACTCTTATTATCTCTTGCTCGGACAAATCAATAAGAGCATTCAGCTATACTTCCGCCAAACCACTTAGTATTTGTTGGGGTCATCTGGATAGCATACTCAGTTTATTCATGAATGACGATAAGAACCAACTCTATTCAATTGGGTCAGATGGTTGCTTTTTTAAGTGGAATTTAGTTGCCCAGGACCACTACGCACCATCAGAGACAAGAGCTGATCTGCAAGATGACCAGGAAACGTTGCCGTTATACACCAAGGTCACAAGGAAAATTATCACCACCACACCCGCACCATCACCTCGAAGGAAGAAGAGTGTCGTTCAAGATGAAATCCCTGCTTCTCCAGTAGATAGCGACCGGTCGCCCAGTCCACGGCTCTCCAATGCAACGATGAAGCGTATGGAGGCAAGGAAAAAGTTGGAGCCGGTTCCAAGCATGGTACCAACAGCAAAAATTGCACCTGAATATTCCAGACCTATTGTTCAAGCAGCTGTGAGACAAGGATCACCAACAAGATCGCCCACCCGGGTTCTGAGATCGGTTTCACTATCGCGAGTCATCACTAAACAGGCGCAGACTTTCCCTGAGGGAGCCATGCGGACCCAGGATGACTTCATGGAGAAGTCGATTGCGTACTTGACGATTATCAAGTCTAAGCTTCCGAAAGCCGCGATTACTGCACAGGAAAGACAGAAGCTTCGGGCAGAAGTTGAAGAGTTGGCTACTCTATTGAACGAGGACTATGATAGTATTAATTTGGGTCTGATAAACAACGATTTCTTGCAGCAATTTTCCAAGATGACTGTGAAGGAGAATGATGAAATGCTTGAACGCTACAGTAACAAGTTGGTGGAGGTGGTCAGGCATAAGCTCGATGCATTGGTAAATAAGTGAATATATACAAGCTACTGTCTTGGGTTAATGGAGGCAGACAGGATGGGATTAGAGTCTCTTGTAGCATCGGCCTGGGCCCAGGGGTCTGTAGAGGGTGGAGGAGTTTGGGATGGCTCATCTGCCGGTGCTGCGGGTCCATTGGAAGTATTTACTGCCAGTATTGTTGCGTCTTTGGCACTATCTGGTATTTTTTCGTCTGTTGCAACTTCTGACAGGTGTGACTTGACCCAATTTTCAGACTGTTGGGCGGCCCGATCCAATTCGGATTGGAGTTTCATATTCTGTTCGTTTTCTAGTCTTAACTTTTCATGCTGCCACTTTTCGTCTGCCATTTGCGCCAATAATTTTATTCTCTGTTGCCGGACCTGGTCATCGGCCAACTCCTGGAGCGACGGAGGATTATTTCTTGTTCTTCTTAGCCACATCAACCATTGGGGAGGCACGGTTCTGAAGTAGTCAGCTTCAAAGAGCTGGGGTTCATATGGTTCCATTTTTCTTCTTAGTCTCTGCATATTCCCATCCACAGTGAACTCCCAGTAGGTGTTTCCGTGTAGGTCATAGCCTATGAAAAACTTCTTGCGGAAGGGAATATCCCGTCGGGCGTGGAACTGGTGCACCAATCTCTGTAGCCGGGTGTATTTGCCTGCTAGTGGATCCATATTGGGTGAAGAGTGGGTAGAGTCATCGAGCGAGCAACAAAAATGCGGACCAGAAAGTCAACTCCATCAGGGGTCGTTCACCACCAGCTCATTATCTAAAGAGCACAGAGCAGACAGCTCCACACAGAGAAGTAGAGAACCCAAGTAACTCCCAATCCTAAGCTACCAGAGAGCCAAAGCAGCTAGACAGCCATACTAGACAGTCCCAAACATCTATACGACTAGCTTGAGCTTTATTAGCACACACCGCAACCGGAGCCCCGATGAGCTCCAAGCGAAGGAACACCCTTACACAATTGAACAGAGTGCTACCGGTTCCCATAACCCTAGACAATGTTGATAATGTCCAATATAATCAGTCCAGCCATATAACTGATGTATTGGTGGGGGATTATCATATCATTGGAGGGGAGAAGGAGAGCGGAGGAGGAAGTGCATATGTTGTGTGGTCAATAAGGATCATACTTAACGATAGTATGTACTCCTCGATACTATTATACAAACGATATAGTGATATTGAGAAGTTTCGAAACAAGTTGGTGTATCAATTTCCTCGAGCCTCTGATATCCCCCAATTGCCGTCCAAGGACAGCTTCAGCATACAGAGGATGTTTTTAGCAGGCCAGTGGTTAGAAGCAAGAAGAAAGGGACTTCAGTGGTTTATGACCAGTGTGTTGTTGAACCCAAAATATCAAAAAAGTGACCTAGTGACGGAATTCATTCTCCCTAGAGACAAAAGTGTATAGGATTAATATATGGAAAAAAGTATTGGGAATATGAAAGAGCGGTTAGAATACCAGAGTGTAGAGGAAATGATCAAATCGAGAGAGAAAAAAAGGATCGAAGATAGGAAGAAAAGGATCGAAGATAGGAAGGAAAGGATCGAAGATTAGATAGTGTAGACAAATATGGTGTAGATTAGATCGATGCCTAGAGGAGATGTGTAGATAGCACCTACGTTGAGAGGAAAAGACAAAATATGCACCACGGTCACTCTGCGATGCCAAATCCCATGAGGAAACGGTTCACAAACCCTCAGTGGGTGCAAACCAATAACAGCTTTGCTTCCGATTTCGATTCTGTTCTTGAGATTGCAAATTCACCGAAGCAGCAAGGTGACGTAATCACCTGTCAACTTGTTAAAAATATATGAAAAAGAAAAAAGGCTAATTAGGCACACACCACAAACGACAACGGCCTCTTATTCGACAAATGCTAATTTCTAAGCTTTCCTGCCGCAGAACATCCAGATCCTTCTCTCTGTAAGTCAGCTTTCTGTTGCAAAAGGCTGACAAATGTCAGTCTTTTTTTCTTCTGCGTCTGGCTGTGGCCGACGCTTATGTAGAAATTCCTCGGCCTAGACTGGGGTCGTGTCCTGAACCAGGCTAGACCCGATTTTGGTTAATAATTATATTTATCTAACCACAAGGTTTAAATAGGTGTTCAAATCCGTGGGTTGTGAAAGAAATTTTTATGCTATTTTTTTCATCGATTAAAAGAGTTAATAAATTATATACAAGAATGGTTCATCACAGAGTTACTATCATCGGATCAGGTCCAGCTGCTCATACTGCTGCCATCTACTTATCCCGTGCTGAAGTTAAACCAACTTTATACGAAGGTATGTTGGCCAACGGTATTGCCGCTGGAGGTCAATTAACCACCACCACTGATATCGAAAACTTCCCTGGTTTCCCTGAAGGTATCAGCGGTACCGGCTTAATGGACAATATGAGAAAACAGTCCGAAAGATTCGGAACCGAAATCATCACCGAAACCATCTCCAAGGTCGACTTCTCCTCTAGACCTTTCAAATTATGGACCGAATGGAACGAAGACGCAGAGCCTATCACCACTGATGCTGTGATCTTGGCTACTGGGGCTTCCGCCAAAAGAATGCACATCCCAGGTGAAGACACCTACTGGCAACAAGGTATTAGTGCCTGTGCCGTTTGTGATGGTGCTGTGCCAATTTTCAGAAACAAACCTTTGGCTGTTATCGGTGGAGGTGATTCTGCCTGTGAAGAAGCTTTGTTCTTGACTAAATACGCTTCCAAAGTCTACTTATTAGTCAGAAGAGATCAATTGAGAGCATCACCAATCATGCAAAAGAGAGCCAAAAATCATGAAAAATTAGAAATCTTATGGAATACCGAAGCTTTGGAAGCTAAAGGTGACGGTAAATTATTGAACGCCTTGCACATCTACAACAACAAAACTCAAGAAAAGAAAGACTTACCTGTCAATGGTTTATTCTACGCCATTGGTCATATCCCAGCCACTCAAGTTTTCGCCAGTCAATTGGACACTGACGAAACTGGCTACATAAAAACCGAACCAGGTACCGCCAAAACCTCCATTCCTTTCGTTTTCGCCGCTGGTGATGTGCAAGACAAGAAATACAGACAAGCAATCACTTCTGCTGGTACTGGTTGTATGGCCGCCCTTGACTGTTTGGCCCAATTCGACGAAGAAGAAGAAGCTTAGAAATAGATATATAGAGAGCAATAGATGTGTTAGATTACACTTTTTTAACGTAGGAATACTTCAGTCCCCGATCGGCATTGATCCCCGAAATCGCTTGGTGACCGGGTCTAGTCGCGAATTTGGTGTACTGATCTACTTTGACATGCAGATGTACGGGCCGCGTTCGTTGAAAAGTTGACCTATATGCCAAACTGCAAGTCTTACAAATGGTCAGCACCTAGGTTTTCTCCAGCCACGCCATGAACATGACGGATTTATTGAGTGGCGCCAAGGAGAATGAGGACATTGACGACATCAAGCCTGCTGAAGACGTGAAGGCTGAGACCGCCACGGCCAGCAACTCCAACGACCTTAATTGTCGATGGTTAGGGTGCAAGGACAATACCACGTTCAAAGCCTTAGGCTCACTTGTTTCTCATTTAAGTCAAGCACATTTGGCTCATATGGCCCATATTTCCCCTGTGGCCCCTATAAGATATACATGTCAATGGCAAGGATGTCCCAGGTTTGGTATAGAGCAACCATCTAGATTTGCTTTAATTTCACATTGTCGTACACATACAGGAGAAAAGCCTTATTTCTGTCCCGTTCCCGAATGTGAAAAGCATTTCACCAGGTCTGATGCATTGGCCAAACATGTCAAAGGAGTCCATGACCTACATCTGAGCAAAGATGCTTTAGTCATTATTAAGGACAAATTGAAGAGAGGAAAGCTTGATTTCAGTAGAGAATTGGGCTTAGATGGGAATAATCCTGAGTTACTAACCGAAGAGGACTATATAGCCATACTTGATAAGCAATATGACTTAAAGAACCCATGGTGGTTTAACGATAGATTTGTGGAGGTATTAAGAGAAAAAGATGGTGATTTGGAGTCTTTTTTGAATCAACCATTGGACACAAGACAGTTCAAATTGGCTAATGTGAGATACAATAACATACTCAGTAACAAAGAAGAGGGTTTGGTGTATTTAGATAAAGGAGAAGCCAATCCATACATCAACCAGAAACAGTTGACGGAGTTCGAAACCTCAATTAATTCACAGAGCAAAATTATCCTCAGTAACAACGAAAGCGACGAACAGCAAGAATTCGAAACACCCCAAGAAGAATATAAATCACTCGTGTCGAAGTTCGCTACAGTGTCGAAGGTGAATAAAATCATAACTACTGAGCTAGTGAAGTCGGTGAAGAACAAACGAAAACTCTGGTTAATAAACCAAATGCTACTTGACGCTAACATTAAACTTGGTCTCCCCCCTAGCAAGAATGAAGCTTCTGGAAGTATAATGTTAGACGGTGCAGACGGTAACCTCTTAAATGAGGGTATCTCTCATAAATAGTGTATAATAAAGTGTGCGAAGTATGCAACAAAAAAAAAAAAAAAAAGCTGTAGCTCATCTCAGGTCAGATTTTATCTTCACTGTTCTTTTACCAAAGGATTATACCAACATGAGCCTAGAACCTGTCATAGAGTCGGGTAATGAGTTTGTATCAACCACAGAATCCATTTCTTCCGACGTTGGTCAGCCCATCGACCAATCTTTGTCTTTAGATGACCTTTTCGATGAGCTTTCGAAAGAGACAAGGAGCAAGAATAAAGACAAAGAGGAAACCCAATTTACCCAAATTCAGTCAACAATTCAGAATTTACCCAAGATAAATTCTCAGCTTGAAGAAGAAATGAACATCCAAATAGTACAAGCTAAAGACAATCAAGATAAGATTCTCAGAATAAATGATCCAATAGCCCACATAATAAATAAGCAAAAACAGAAAAATAAGCCTACTGACTCAGGAGACAAATGGTTTGGTATGAAACAACCCGAAATAACCGCTGAAATCAAGAGAGATTTAACTGTTATCAAACACAGAAGTGCATTAGACCCAAAAAGGCATTATAAAAAGGAGAAATGGGAAATACCTAAGTTTTTCCACATGGGTACCATTGTCGAAGGTAACACTGAATTCTATTCTTCCAGAATGAACAAAAAGAACAGAGGTACTTCTTTGGTGAATGAAATATTAAAGGATGATGAGAGCGGAAAGTACTTCAAGAGAAAGTATGCCGAAATTCAGAAACAAAAGACTAGTGGAGGAAAGAAGTTCTACAAAATGATGAAGGAGAAGCGTAAAAAGTACTGACACAACATGGTATTATAGCAATAACTTTTTTAATGACAATAAAAGTAACGATCTATTAAGTGTAGAGCTCTATGAAAAGATAGTGTTTCGACAATCCTCAGTAAAAATGGGTCTCAATACAAATGCTCAAAGATATATTTTGGATTAAAAATTTGTTGTTTTAATGATTGTATACTAAATATATAAAACGAAGAAGTGAATCCCTAAATGCAAAGTTTGTGCCATTGATATTCTTCATTGTTTTTATTCTTCTAAGCCGGCTCTTTTGAAGACATCCAGTCTAACCTCTTCCCACAACATCTTCTTCTCCTCTTTCGTCAATCTTCTCTTGAGCGTTGGATCTGATTTAAACGATTTCTTAAGAGTATCAGACTTGATTTTATATTCGTAAGCGGTCGTTGCGGCTGCTGCCAAATTTATAAGATAGTTTCTTATAGCGATTTCTTTAAATTTAAAACGCAAGAACATTTGATTATCGACAGGGGTTATGGGAGAAGACATGGGTTTTTTGGGAGAATTTATCTGCAACAATCTTGATTGCTTGACCGATATTTCTGCTACCGACTTTTTGAAGTTCACGTCCAAGTTGTGTTCCTGGTAAATATTAGACGATAATAGGGTATAAATGAGTTCTTTATCGGTTATGTGAGGTTGAATAAGTACAATATGGCATAAATGGGATAAATCCCCCACTAGTTGGGGCAACGTATTTGAAGAATATTGAAAATCTGGGGTTTGCGATACCATGGGTAATTGGGTTAAGATTAATTTACATCTGGTTACGTTCAAATTCCAGTCAATCAATGACTCGACATTATTTTGGTATTGTAGTTCCGATCCTAAGGATATTTTGTGTAGTTCATCATCATCATTATCGAACCCCATTCCCTGCTGGAGTTTAAGTTGATGCTGCTGGTAGAAGTGGTTTTCGTGCAATGCTATATCATTAACAAACTGTTCCACAGTTATGCTTATGGGCTCTGAATCTTCGGGTATAGTGGCTGTGGAGCTGGAGTATATGGAAGGAGCCGATCGCACCGAGCGCTTCCCGGATGAGAATACGCTAGAAGCGGATGATCTATGGGACTGAGAATATGACGAAGAGGTGCTCTGATGTTGTTTGGACGAGTTGTTGAATTGCGACGGAGCAGATCGTATGGAACCAGCGGAACTACTGGTAATCACCAGTGGTAACTGCTGGTAAATAGCATTTCTGGCCGAATCCCGGAACTGAGAAGGAGGTGAGGTGATGGAAGAGTTATTCCTCGTAAAAGGCGAACCAAACATGCCTTCAGTGAAGTGTTGTGAATAGGGAAAGAAGAAAAAAAAAGCTATGGAAAATTGTAGAGAAAAAAAAAAAATTCGCCAGGCTTGAGTGGGATCTAATAAATTTTTTTTTCTTTCCTCCTTCCCCCGAAAAGTTTCTCCGGTTTAGAAACTGGAGAAATGCACTACACAATAAACCGGCAGTATGTACGAACACAAAATAAGGTTACGAACTTTACTAAAACAAAGGCTTGTCATCTCATGTGAATTCCCCTATTCTCTTTGGCTGTTGAACTGTTTGCTGTTCGTCGTTGAACTGTTTGCTGCTTGCTGTTGGCTAATACGTAAGGAGGCCGGATGTGTGTCTACATCAAGACACACTAATATGGCCACATAGAAAAGTGGTGGTCTGATAATCAATGTTACGAACCCTTCAAGTCTAGAAGCCTTGTAAGTTTCGGCTCCCCACCCAGAGGAACCTGTACATGTTATTGTACAAAAACGCCCACATGCATATGTACTCCATACTCGATATTCGTGCGCGCACCAATTGCGCTTCTACCCGTACACCACGATTTCTGAATTTTTCCGTGCACATGTATTTCGTTTGCATCCGTACACCAAACGATATTTAGCGTGCGCCAAAGAAAATTCAGTATCCGTACATCTTAAATCTAGTGTCCAACACCTCATCCAACAACTATCACCAATGACTGAGGGGGTGACAGAGACGTACTCCGAAGAGTATGGATTCAAGCTCTGTACGCCAAAGGATGGCATTAAACTCTTTTCCGACAAGTTAGACCTCGATTCAATTACCAATCCCACCCTTTCCCTTTTGTCCATCGCCAATAGGTCTCAGCTCTTTGCTGCCTCCAACTCCTCATCTATTGTAATCGACAAACTTAGCAAATTGAACAGTGAGGAGCAACTAACTCCAGAATCATTTGCAGCTGCAGATAAATTCTCCAATATCTCGCATGTTGCCTTCAATCATGATGAATCACTGCTTTATGTGCTTCTGAATTACAAGTTATTCACCATAGGGGTATCCGAATTCCTTTCTGACCCATCTGCCAGCACACTCAAGGCTTTTGCCGTAGCTGATTCTTTGCAGATCAATGACTTTAAACTCTCGCCTACTTCCAATTGTCTTCTTTTGTCCACTGAGGCCCGGGAACTCCTCATTATCGTTGGTAGCAGCGTTCATTCCAAATTTTCACAAGTCACTTCGTTCAATTTCTCATTAAATGGAGAAAGAGTGTTGTATTCTACCCAAGACTCTAAGCAAGTGATTAATTTATCTCTTGTAGATGGCTCCAAATTCGAGATTCCGTTCGAAGACGATCTAGAACCCACAATGACCTTGAACTTTATTAGTGAGGTCATCGCCGACAAAGCTTGGTTAGCTGTATTCCTGGATGAAAACCAGGATGACGATGATGCCAGGATATACATAATAGTAAGAGAAAGTGATTCCTACAACTTCTTGGAAGTATTCATTGCGTCTCCGCTGGGAATCGTTCCGAGATCATTGACATTCTACGTACAGCCCATTTTGAACTGGTTAAATGACTCGAATTTGTTTTTGGTCACTTCTTCTCGTGCCATTGAATCAAATTCTATTCTCATCAATAAGGAAAATAATGAGATTCAGAGCGTAATTCCTGATATTGATACTAACCAACCAACTTACCCGATTAATGACGAGAGTGGTGATGATGCCTCTGCTGTTGGTTTTGCTGTCGACTTGTCTAATACAAGTATGAGGGTGCTTGATCCATGTACCTCGGTGGATGAAGCAACAGGTAAGTTGCCTAAGTCTTTTGTTTTGTCTCATGAGGGCACTTTGATTGGTTGGTGGGTTTTTGAAGCAAGTCACCTAAAATCAGGCACCTTAAGTCTTAATTCTGCAGTTCAATGTCAACTATCAACTGCATCTATTTCGTTTGCAACAACAGCAAGCGACTCTAAAATAGACCCCCACGATAAAACCACCGAATCATCCTACTCAGAGCTCAAATCAGAAAAAGCCCCAGCCAACCCTTTTGGCTCTTCCTCTTCTGAGGCATTCAAATCACCTTTTACCACGGACAGCTCTAGTTTGTCTACCTTAAATCCATTGTCTTCCACTTCTCACTCACAACCAGCCCCGGCTACCGGATTTGGCAGTTCTGGATTTGGCTCTTCACTGTATGGCGTGTCCACTAAATCTCCTTGGGGAACTGTTAAACCTTCATCTGCCCAGCAAACATCCTCCGGATTCGGCCAATATTCTACTTCCGGCTTTGGTGGCTTACTGAACAATTCAAACAGTATATTTTCTAGTGATAAGAAAGACTCTAGCCTGGGCCCCACATCGTCTCCGTTTGGTTCGTTGGGTGATAAGCCAAAAGAGTCTCCATTTGCATCTTTAGGAGACAAGCAAAAAGAGTCTCCATTTTCATCTTTAGTAGACAAGCAGAAAGAGTCTCCATTTGCATCTTTAGGAGACAAGCAGAAAGAGTCTCCATTTTCATCTTTAGGAGACAAGCAGAAAGAGTCTCCATTTTCATCTTTAGTAGACAAGCAGAAAGAGTCTCCATTTGCATCTTTAGGAGACAAGCAGAAAGAGTCTCCATTTTCATCTTTAGGAGACAAGCAGAAAGAGTCTCCATTTTCATCTTTAGTAGACAAGCAGAAAGAGTCTCCATTTGCATCTTTAGGAGACAAGCAGAAAGAGTCTACATTTGCATCTTTGGAAGAACAGCCAAAATCATCTCCGTTCGCTTCTTTGGGAGAACAGCCAAAATCATCTCCGTTCGCTTCTCTAGACGACAAGCCAAAGGCAGATTCCCCATTTGGTTCTTTAGCCAAATCTAGCTCCCCCCTTGGATCACCAGGCGGCCAACCTAAAACTGAACCATCATTCACATCTTCAGGCAACGCTAAAGCAACAACTGCTGATGGAGCCAATTCTTTATTATTTCCCTCATTAAGTGATGAGCCAACACAAAAAGCCACTTATGCTCCACTCCCAGGGATATCATCCCCTCTTGACTCACTGGGTGAAACTTCAAAAACAGTCCCACCAACTGTTGGATTACAAACAAATCAGAAACCGGAAAACAAACAATCGGACACCCCATTTGGCAAAACCAGGGATTCTCCATTTACATCTTTTGGTAATCCAACTCCTGGTACTGATACCAAGAAAACAACTACTATAGTTCCTGAAACTGGTAGTAGCTCAGGAGGGTACAAAGGGAAACCAGATTCTTTTGGTTTGGGTAGTTTGGGTTCATCAATAACTGAAACAACCAAACCATTTTTCTCAAGCAATAAGGAATATGAACCTAAAGATGAGGACCCCTCAGTAGCTGATGCCCATAGTGAGTCTGATAGCGCAAGAAGTGTGCTTACAGAATCTGATGATGAATTTAATGACTATGATGTACTTGCAATTCGCCGGAAAGCTGGTGGACGCTTGTTTGCATCAAAAGACGGTCGTCCAAAACAGGAAAACATATCCTCAGAGAGCTTCCAAGAGATATCTAAAGATGACCTATCTGAATACGAATCTCCTGTGGAATCAAAATCACCTACCCCTTCAATTAGCCAGTTTGAACTATTGCTGCCACCAGCTTCTTCTGAATATTTGATATTTGATGGCTTCAAAAATCACGTAAAAACAACACCAAAATCTTCAGCAGAGGTAATTAAAGAAATTGGTTTGAACACTTCTGGACAGGTGGAGATTTTTGAACGTAACCTACAAACATTCTCCTCATTCATGAACCGTCAAATGCACAATAAGGCTGCTGACGGAGACTTGCATTTGTCATCATTATCCCAGGTAGATTCTATCAAACAAATTATAGCTGAGGATGCCTTCATCCACTTAAAAGAATTGGAGGATCATCAGCATGAGATCGCTAATACACTTCAACAATTGAATGAAGCAAGGGACTACAATGATGTCATTGACAAGTTGATTTCCCAATTGAAAGTTATCAGTGACAAAGCATCTCCCAACCGTGAAATCACCAGAAAATTGGATCCACAACAAGAATACTTAAGAAAGTCTATTCGTAGGAAATATTCTGCTATTCAATCACAGATTGACTTGGCCCACAGTAAACTCATTCCTTTCAAGGCCAAGAAAGAATTAAATAAGGAAATGTTGAATAATTTAGGAAAGGTGATTTTTGAAGTCAATAGAAGAGCAGTATCTTCGTTGGACACCATTTCAATATTGCAGAATCGCATAAACAGTTTGAGCTTAGAAGATAAAACAACTGCTCCATCAGTAGACAAGAGTCTTCCCGTTGTTGTATATGATAAGACTGAATCGCCGAATGTTGATAAGCAAATAATTACAGGAAAGGTTCGTATTAGAACCGTAGTTTAGTTGTATAGCATAGTTTAAATACATAAATTTAAGTATTAGTTTCTAATCTTAAGCTATCAAAAAGAGCTCATTATTGAGTTGAACAACACTAAGTTTAAACAATAATTTGTATTGGCGGGATAAAAAATGTATAATGAATTACAATTACGTTATGAAACGAAAATTTTCTCATAATTAATACCATTTTCCTTTCATTCGAGGAATAAAAATCATGAATCTTAGCTATACAAGTCATCATCTTCATCGTTTCCGAAAGCAGCGGCACCATTAGAGCCTGCTGGAGCTGCTTCAGATGAACCAGCACCTTCATTTTCAGAGAATCTGAAATTGGTGAATTGACCCCTCGAAGCTTGTAATTGTTGGGCGTATGATTCATAACGACGTAATTCAGCATCAGACACCGAACGTTTAGCAGTCTTCATGGCTTCTTCGAAATGAGCTCTAGTAATGTAAGGAACTGGGTCTTCTTCTTCTTCTTCTTCTTCTTCTTCTGCTTCACCAGACTTTTCCATTTCTACATCACCGCTTTCACCTTCAGTTTTGACTTCTTTGGCAGCTTCCTTTGCTTTGGTGGACTTTATATGAGCTTCAATAGAATCTTTAATGGCAAATTTTGCTGATCTTTGAACAATGTACGATAAATCGGCCCCTGAGAAGCCATGAGTGATCTTGGCAATTTCTTTCAAGTCTAAGCCAGGTTCCAATGGAGTGTTTCTTAATTGAGCTTCCAAGATAGATAATCTAGCAATTTCATCAGGTAATGGAACATAAATCAACTGATCCAATCTTCCTGGTCTCAATAATGCAGGGTCAATTTGATCGGGTCTATTGGTAGCACCAATAACGAAGACGTTCTTCTTAGCATTCATACCATCCATCTCAGTTAATAATTGGTTAACCACTCTATCAGAAGCACCACCAGCATCACCATGAGATCCACCTCTAGCTTTAGCAATAGAATCCAATTCATCCAAGAAGACAACAGTTGGAGCAGCGGCTCTAGCCTTGTCGAAGATATCACGGATATTAGATTCGGATTCACCATACCACATACTTAATAATTCAGGACCTTTAACAGAAATGAAATTGGCAGATACCTCCGTAGCAACAGCTTTAGCCAATAAGGTTTTACCAGTACCTGGTGGACCAAAGAATAACACCCCCTTGGAAGGTGCCAAACCGAACTTTTGATATTGATCTGGGTGTAAAACTGGGTATTCTACAGTTTCCTTTAATTCATTCTTAATAGTATCTAAACCACCAATATCATCCCAGGTGACGTTAACATTTTCAACCACGGTTTCACGTAAAGCAGATGGATTAGAATTACCAAGAGCAAATCTGAAGTTATCCATGGTAACTCCCAAAGAATCCAACACTTCAGCGTCGATAGTTTCCTCTTCTAAGTCAATGAGGTCCATTTTTTCACGAATTTGTTGCATGGCAGCTTCAGAACATAACGATGCGATATCAGCACCAACAAAACCATGAGTTTCCGATGCAATGGCCTCCAAATCGACGTCGTCAGATAATTTCATGTTTTTTGTATGAATTCTTAAGATTTCCAAACGGCCAGCAGCATCAGGAACACCAATATCAACTTCTCTATCAAATCTACCGAATCTTCTTAAAGCAGGGTCAATGGAATTAGGTCTGTTGGTAGCAGCAATAACCACGATATTAGATCTTGCCTTCATACCATCCATTAAGGTTAAAAGTTGAGAAACGACTCTTCTTTCAACTTCCCCATTGGTTTTGTCTCTCTTTGGAGCGATAGAATCAATTTCATCGATGAAGATAATAGAAGGAGAGTTCTTTTCTGCTTCTTCGAAAGCCTTTCTTAAGTTAGATTCGGATTCCCCAGCCATTTTAGACATAATTTCTGGACCGTTAATCAAGAAAAAGAAAGCCCCGGTTTCATTAGCCACGGCTCTTGCCATTACAGTTTTACCAGTACCTGGTGGACCATACATCAAAATACCCTTTGGAGGCTTTATACCAATAGATTTGAATAATTGGGGATGTCTCAAAGGTAATTCAACCAATTCCCTGATCTGGGCCATTTGTTTTTTGCATCCACCAATATCATCATATCCAACATCGTTGATGTTATTCTCTTCATCCTCACGGTTAATTGGTTCACCTTCACAATGAATAATAGTATCCTGAGCAACGATAGCAATTTCTTCAGGGTCAACTTCAACCACTTTGAATTCTACTTGTCTCATGCCCCCTCTAACGGTGAACAAGTCTCCCTTTCTCACTGGTCTGTAAGCTTCGACGAAGTAAGGTTTCAAGTAGACATCGAAAAGAGATCCAGTTATACCTTCAACGGTGTCAGCGATTGGTAAAACGGAGATTCTGTTGGCATATTTGATATCTGGACATGGGTGGATGGAAACAATGTCACCTAATCTAACTCTTAAGTTATTACGGACACATCTATTAATTCTAGCGACACCATCTTCCATGTCATCATCAGCCAAAACAATTAACACTGTATCTTTTCTTTTCTTACCCTTTACCAATACGGTATCACCACGGAACAATTGCAATAATTCCATTGTATTCGTGGACATGGTAATCACAGAGTTGTCGTCATTGGTAGCATCATCAACAAGAAGGGCATTATCTTTCTTCTTTCTTCTCAAGATAGCAGTGGCAGTTCTATCTTCAGCGGAGACAGCACCAGAGGCATCTAATAAACCTTTCTTATGATCAGTATCCTTTGCCATGATTAGTTACAATAAAAAGTTATTGATCAAAACTCGGAGGCAAATGTCGTGTTTTATAATTTTTCGGGTTTTTACCACTTAATTGATTACGTAACTCGGTCAATTGAGAATGGATATACTCGGATAACTGAATTATTAGTGAACTGGTAAAAGAAAAAAAAATCAAAAAAACGGCTAATGTATTGAGTTTGTCGATAGGTGTAAAAGTCCAGCAAGTCAATTTCAATGGCAAATCCTAAGGTCCAAAGCGGATCACCTCCGTACATCTGGATAAGGAGATAGAAATTCTTTAGATTTCCAGCACGTGAGAGAATTGCCATGTGACATACACGTGACCATGTATCGGATTTTGCTTCCCCAGGTTCCCCTCCGTGCACCGATTATAAAAGTGAAACATTTAACCATTATAGTAGTAAAACAGCAGTTACACTCAATCCACCGGTTGCAAATTCAAACGAAAAAATAAATACATTATGTCTGCTGCTTCAAACGCTTCCTGCATTTTTTGCAAAATTATAAAAGGAGAAATTCCTTCTTTTAAGTTAATTGAAACCAAACTCACTTACTCCTTCCTTGACATCCAACCTACTGCCGAAGCTCATGTTCTTATTATTCCTAAATATCATGGTGCCAAATTGCACAATATTCCTGATGAGTACTTAGCTGATACTTTGCCCGTAGTTAAAAAATTGACTAAGGTCTTGAAGTTGGATGAGAATAATACTCCCGAAGGAAGTGGATACAATGTGTTACAGAACAATGGTAGAATTGCTCATCAAGTAGTCGACCATGTTCATTTCCATTTAATTCCTAAAAAGGATACGGAAACCGGATTGATTGTAGGCTGGCCAAGTCAAGAAACTGATTTTGCAAAATTAGGTGCACTTCACAAGAGTTTGCAAGCAGCCTTATCGGAAGTTAATGATGAAAAATTATAAATTAATTAATTAAGTATATACTTATATCTGTTGTCTCATAAGATTCCTCCGACGAAACCTCCTATGTAACCAGCCATATAACTAGTGAACCAAGTCAAAGCCCCGGCACCAAAGGGGAAGTAACTCACAGTGTAATATAGAACGGCAAATAACTCAATTACACTGGCAATGATTGTAAGAATTGTCAGCTTTAAAATCACCGAGGTGTATAAAGTAAAGAGCACTGATGAAAAAAATACTGCCAGGAATACAATTCTATCCCGACTTAACAAATGCTTGGTGTAATTAACAGGTCCTTGTAATATTCCAAACGATAGTACGAATAGTAATGAGCCCATAGACCATAAAAGGCCGAACTTTCTTGGTTTGATAGCGAGAACTGGGAATAGGAAGAAACTGAGCGAGAAGCATAGTATTGAGCACCCCAAACAAGCCAAAAACCCTATGATTCTTTCCACTCGACTCAACGTGAACCATGATGGTTCTTCACTAACGTTACTATTGGTCGCGTTACTGTTATATGTTGGCAAACTGGTGTAAAGACCGTTGGCACTTGTTTTGATATAGTCTGTCCATTCTGAAAATACAGGTCTCTGGTTGGTTCTGGATGATGCTTGGTTATTTGACCAGCTGCTGAACTGTTGCCTGAATGTGTTTTCTGACTCTGACATATTCGTTCAGGTAAGAGAGTTGATAGTTCGATCTCGTTGTCATCTTTGCTGTAATGTCACGAGTTTTTTGTGTAGAGGCGGCAAACCCGTACCGCGCTTGAGTATGATAATCAATACCCGTACCTCCACAATACAGTGTACCAAACCAATTTAAGAAATTAGTTCGATCTACGACAATAGTTAACTACTTTGGCTACTTATGTTGAGCGGCAAGCCATCTTTAAGTTATTTGGCCACGATCGTGAGCATTACGAAGTTTTTCCGATTATTGTACAAAATCGACAAAAATAAAACAAGACCCACTGAAAAAGTTGTAATAGGTCAATTTGCAGCAATTCTTACTAGTTAGAATCTCACAGCCAGAAGCTTGTGAGGTTTATCCCATAGACTTGATATACTTGTTAAGATCTTTACACAAACGATATTTTATTTTAACAATAAGACTCCAAGGTCAAGGTATTATCCGTACCGACCGCTTTCTTGGCTTAGCGTGTGCCACTAACGGTCATCTGATGCCACAGATTTGGCAAACTTGAAAGATCAGGCAAATTTATTCATAAATGATCGCCACTTCCTCGATCTCTTTGTCAGCAGTGAGTGTCCATTTAGTGTCGATGTCTGAGATCAGGTCACGTGGAAAGGTGCAATTGATTGCAAAATTTCAATGATGCACATATTTTTTGTCATCCGCCGTTTGATGTTTTATTTTATGGCAGTTGACGTGAAGTGACAGCGTCTTTCTATGCAAGCTATATTTTGTCTTATTAATTTACCGGCAAAATGCTAGTTCAGTGCATAGTATTTTCTTTTTTTTTTTTTTGTTAGGAGAGAAATATCGGCTTTTCTTTTTTAGAGGCATCTTCTTTTTTTGTAGTACCTGAGCCATTGTAAACGCCTTACAGTTTTTTTTTCATTATAAATCCATAGACATTTCCCCATCCTTTTGGTGACTGGAGGTTCTTCATTGTGATGAGTTATCCTAGTTCTCCTACTCGCTATAATACAGCGTTGGAAAAGAAATCTTCGCTAGTTAATGATCTAGAGAATATCAGTGTATCCCTCGATACTTCATCCCAAAATGATAAGGTTAATAATGATCATTTAAAGAGATCATTGTCAGTCAGACAAATCAATATGATCACCATTGCAGGTGTTATCGGCAGTGGGTTGTTCTTGTCTACAGGTGTTGGTCTCTCGCATGGGGGTCCAATTTCGTTGTTGGTTTCCTACATCATCATAGGAATCTCGGTTTATATCACCATGTTGAGTTTGGGAGAAATGTCATCACTTTACCCTAATGCGGGATCGTTTGCCATGTATGCCAAACAATTTGGTAGTGAATCATTCAGTTTTGCTATTCTTACCAATTACGCCTTGAATGACGGAATGAGCGTGGCTAGTGATTTGACCGCTTTCCAGTTGGTGCTTGAATATTGGAACTTGAACCATTATTGGGCCGGTGCATTGGTTGTTTGGGCGGCCTTATTATTGTTCAACCTTTGTAGTGTTAAGGTTTATGGAGAGATCGAATACTGGTTGGCATTATTAAAGGTTGTTTCAATTATCATCTTCTTCATTATTAGTGTTTGTGTCAATGCCGGGGTCAATCCTACTCACGAATATATTGGATTCAGATACTGGAAAAGAGACCCTGTCGTCGGTGGATTTGGTGGGTTTGCCAAATTGTTTGTTTCCGCTGCTTTTGCATATGGAGGGCTCGAAAGTATTACCTTAACCGCGGGAGAAACCGCTAATCCTACCAGAACCATTCCCAAAACCATCAGATTGGTGTTTATTCGTATTCTTGTTTTTTACATCCTCACCGTATTTTTCATTGGTATTAACATTTCTCCTTACTACCCCGATCTTTCCAGTAAGTCTATTCAGACTTCTCCCTTCACGATTGTTTTTCAAATGATTGGTGCTAAAGGCGGTGGTTCATTCATGAATGCAGTTATTCTTACTTCATTGATCTCGGCTGGTAATCATGCTCTTTATGCTGGTGCCAGATTGGTTTATTCTTTGGGGGAAAATCACTTTTTCCCTAGATTTTTTACCCACTTGAATCGTTTTGGTATTCCTCACTATTCAGTGCTTTTAGTTTGGGCTGTTGGTGGCTTATGTTTCGGGGCCTCATTCATTGGGTCGGGTACTTTATGGACCTGGCTTCAGTCAATCATTGGAGTGTCTAATCAATTAAGTTGGTTGACCATTGCTATTACTAGCATCAGATTCCGCAAAGGATTGAAAGTTCAAGGAAAAGAGGACTTATTGATTTACAAGAACTGGACTCATCCTTGGGGTCCTTGGCTCAATGCCATTTTTATAGTGTTCATTGTATTGGTTCAAGGTTGGTCGTCATTTGCTCCATGGGATATTTCAAGTTTCTTCCAATCTTATCTTGAATTAGGTGTCTTCCCATTAACCTTTATTTTATGGTGGTTATACAAAAGAGGTAAGGATAAGTTTGTTCGGTATGAGGATATGGATTTCGATCTCAACAGATACTATCAAACTCAAGAAGAACTCGACTTGGCAGAGTACGAAGCCAGTTTGTCAGGATGGGCCAAATTCAAACACGATTTCATCGAGAATTTCACCTAATGAGCATATGTATAGTTAAGATATCATGTGTATAGATCAGCTTTTAATGAGAATTTACGATTATTTTGCAACAAATGAGGTTCGTATTGTAAAGGGAGGATGAAAATAAGAAAAGCTCTAAAGGGAATGACTCTACTTGTCTTACATTGATCTTTTATATACACTATATATACATGCAAATTCCTATAAAACAACTTGAACTTCAAAGTCCTCTTCTAGCTCAGTGTCACCTACAACCCCATTCAAATCTAGAGCTTCATCATCGAATATTAGCTTGACCTTGTTCATATCAACCTGGGATTGGTCGATATTCTTCTTTTTCATATAGAAATGGAGCATCTTGACTATTTGCGTAGATGGCGATACTTGGACCTCGATTCTTCTGTTATCTGATCCTTTAAGACCCACTACAAAGTATTCACTGACGGCCTCAGCTGGCTGTTGTGAAGGATGTGGTGTAGGACTCGAGTCTGATAGGTCATCTTTTTCGTCTTCAAGAATTTCTAAAGAATCATCAGTCATATCAAGTTTAGCCTTCGCTTCGAGCTGTTCGATTTCTCTTGATAATTTGGTGGAGTCATCGATAGAGGCTTTGTTGAATTCAGGGTAGATTTTACCATAGTCTTTGGCATGGTGCTCTGGAATCAACAAGAGAGTTATATTTGACGTTGGAATTTGTTCATTTTCCTTTATTAAGCTCATAGGAATCCCTGGGGGTATACGTAAAGTACTGGGCTTGTAAAAAGGTCGAATCTCAGTTTTCCCTTCGAGCCACACAAACGTCACATACTCTTTAGTGTAAAACTGCGGTATGAAATCGGGGTCATTGATACAAGTGGACTTGAAATATGTCAACACGACATCAAATATTCTACTAAATTTCTTGATTCCCTTTGCAGAAAAATCCAACACCAAATCCCTCTGCTCTCCTGATTTAAGTGGTAGCTTAGAAATGACCCTAATGATGTAGGAGCGGTTCTTTTCATAAATATCATCGAATTCATAAACATCAGGGTTTTTGGGCACTACTAAATCCTCCATAATCTCGGGCTCATCTTCCAGAGACGGAATGGATTCTTGTTCTCTCGCGTGTTGCTTGAGTCTATTTCGTAATTTTCTCGGGCTGACTTTGGTTTCGAATACGGATTTATCAATTATGGGAGGGGGAGTTATCGAGCCGAGTTTAGTAATAACAGGTGCTTCTTCTCTTGTAGGAGGTGGAGCCTCGTCAATAACGAGTTCTTCTTGTTCTATTGTAGAAGCAATGTCTTGTGGTTCCAAGATAACTCCTTTCTTAGGTTTCTTATGCTTTTTTGACTTCTTTTTCTTCTTGGATATGCTACCGATTACAAAGAAGTCATCATCGTCAAAATCGTCAGTTCGTTTGAGGTTGGAGCTTTCACTTTCTGCTGAAGGCTGGATTGCAACAACTTCTTCTGTATCTGCATTGGCATTGTCTGATTTGGTCTGTATTTTGATGTCTGCATAATCTGGGGTCTGTGTTTTGGTGTGTATTTTGTCTGGGTTGTCAGTGTCGGGAATTTTTGTTCTAACAAGTTCCCCGACCTTTTTTGGAGACGAATGAAAGCTTTCATTCACACTAAAATACTCTACAACATCTGAGTCAGACATTCTGCTGGGTGTCAGCAAATAGCAGTGGGGTGAAAGTCTCAGATACTTGCAGAAATATTTCAAATTATGTAATCGCGCTAAAACGAACTGATTTTGTTTTCATTTTAAGTGCACACAACTTACCGAGGCCATGACCAAATCTGACTCTGATGAAGACTGCCTGATGGATGTGGACACAATCGCAAGTGTCGTGGCAACCACAGGCGCCAGCAACAACGACCCCAAGGGCAAAGAAAGATTGAGAGTGATCTCCAGTGCACCCAAGCCATTGAAGGATACGTTTATTGGCAAGAAGTTCCCTTTTTTATATGGCCAAGATCAGGGCCTATATGATTCATTTATGGACTATGGATCGAATTGGTACAATATTTTATACATTCTTGACGAAACCAAGTTGAAACAAGCTGTAAATGATTCCTCTCATCATGTTAAACCAATTGAATACGTCAATCCAGCAGACTTTAATATTGAAGCTGCTGGTACAACTACCAGTAACCATAACATTGGTGTTGAACCAATTCCTTTGACTGTTGAAAAGGGCTCCAGCAGGATAAAAGTAGATCTTGATCCAGGAGAATTGCTCTCTTTATATCCCCATTTGCAACGGAACGCTTTTGTTATAAACGTAGGAGGGTACGTGACCTCGTCTCAATGGTTGCCTAGCGAAAGTGACTCTGAATTATATCTTGCGCTTTCGGCCATCAAAAGCTCTCCCGAGGGGATATCCCAGGTTATTAATCATAGAGACATTAGTATGTTCAACTCCAAAACTGGGATACTGGTGGTAGAAACGTTTATTCAAGTGTGGAAATTTGAACTTAGGGTCAGTGCTTTGAGTTTACATGAACATATGGATACCACTTCAATTGGAGCAGGCTCTAATTTGTCTTGGTTACCGGTTAAGGATAAGAGCTGCCTTGGATTTCTTGCAGGATGCTTTACCGATGGCAGACTCCATATATTGAAGATGTCGCAATCACCTAATACTACCTCCAAGTATGAAACCTCTTTAACCTATGAATTGAAGTCTAATGAGAATGATGTCGTCCCGATAACATCTTATATCTTCAAAGGAACAACAGCTGTCGTAGCCGGAGGACTTGATGGGTCAATTGCTGAATTCATCCTTCCTAACTACGGTAACAGCACTGAGAATGACCCAGAATATGATATTTCCATACCCTCGTTTGTTCTGAGTGTTTCTGACTCACCTATTCTTGGTATCACCATTTCAAATCCTTTCCCCGACATCTTCTATCTTTTTGTGCAAACTGCGGACACCGAACACCTCATAATTCAGTATTATGATCAGAAACTTCGTGCGTTAAGACCAGGCACATCATCTTTAACTGGTAGTAGATATCACCACCAGTTACGGGTGTTTATTGGACTCGAAAGCCCAGATTCCATTATTGTCTTGCCCGCCAAGTGTCCTCAGGAGAAGGTCTCATCAATAGTGAGAAGTGATAGCATCACTGGCTTTGCTATTAGCGAGTATATAGGGCATCCTTTCATCCTTTTTGGTAACTCTATTGGGGAGTTGTCTATGGTAAATTTCAGTCGTAAGCTTTTAGCTAAAAAAAGAGTTACTGCCAAACAGTTATTATATGTGTTGAGACTTTGGAAAATATCGCTTGATGACACTTTAGTGCTAAATGGTGACTTCGGTGACCTTCCCTCGGAGAAGCCAACCATTAGATCATCATTCACACCTCCAGAGCTTTCGTTCTCTTCCATGTCATGGAGTGAAAGTCTAGAAGGAAGTTCGCTATACGCTGCTGCTTCATTATCAGGTCTTTTACTTGTAGAAAGATTAGACCCCAATTTGTAAACTACTGAATATTACTTTTACTTAGTATTGTATATTAATCATTAGGCCACATTACATCTCCTTAGTATTTTGGTACCGTTGGATCGACATCATCACTCCATTTGTTGAGTCCTCCTTTAACATCGAATACATGAGGAAATTTGAATTCTTGTATGAGTCTTTTAGCAGCAACTTGTGAGTCATTACCGTATCTACAGATAACAAATACACTGTCAGTTTCCTTTGTAAAAGTCTGAGGAAGAAGGTCATCGATACTGTCCAACTTCATGAGATCTGGGGTCCAAGGAATGTTGATAGACCCTTCTAGAGCCGTGATTTCGAATTGTTCCTTTGGTCTAACGTCCAATAACAATGACTTCAATTCTCTATTTTGTAGTTCCTTAGGAGTTATTCTGAACTTAGAATCCAACACATTAGGGTTGATCTTTCCACAGAAGGAGGCATAATCGATTTCATTCAGAATAATGGCTTTTTTTGTTATTGAAGGTTTCAGGCCACATGCAGCACAGTTCATTTGTCTTCCTCTCATTTTAAACCTCCGAAGGGTTTGATAAGGAAAGCCGGAGTACTGAGACAAGAACGGAACAAAGTTATCGTCAGTATAACTGCCAATGAGCACTTTGATGGCCTCCATAGCCATGGTGATACCAACTAGTCCTATGGCTGGTCCAATTACTCCGCCATCGGCACAAGTAGCGACAGTTTCTGGTTTTGGAGGATGAGGGTGGAAACATCTGTAGCATGGACCTTTATTGTTGAAGTTTAAGATCGTGAGTTGACCCTCTGACTTAAGCCCTGAGGCACTGACAATAGTCTTAGAACAGAGCACTGATACGTCGCTAATCAAGTATCGAGTCGCTGGGGTATCGGTACAGTCTAGTACCAAGTCGTAGTTGTTGATGATATCGAATGCATTGGTATTAGAGAGGCGGTAAGGGTACGTTTGCACCTCGACATGAGGATTTAGTTTATTCACATATCTTTTGGCGGACTCACATTTGTATAAACCCACATTGTCGGTGGTATGGAGAACTTGTCGGTGCAAATTCGACACTTCGACGTTATCATCATCTACAATACCAAGCTTGCCCACACCAGCTGCTGATAAGTAGAGTATGGCAGGGCAGCCCAAACCACCAGCACCGATGATTAATACCTTAGCGTTTTTGAGTTTGACTTGGGATTTGAGAGATCCAAACTCTGGGACTATCATCTGTCTTCCGTATCTTTTGTATTCGTCAAGACTGAAGTTGGCATCAATTTTGGTGAAATCAGTACCACATTCTGTGGAGCCATGCGATAGGCAGAGCTGTTGTTGTTTTAATTTTTCATTCTCATGCCGGAGGTTGGTATTTTCAATCTCTAGCCTCTCTAGCTGGCGTCGTAAGTCTGCGTCGGCCATATTAATGGGTGAGATGAGGGTAATGATGAGTTGATGATGATCAGCTGCGCATAATTTTTCACTGCAAATGTACATATGATGCATGATGAAAATGACAAGCATTATTGTACCAGATACGAGTATATGCTGATTGAATACAGATAGAGATAAGACATACCATTGGAATACATGCATTATCGGACTACTAATCTGAATATATACGATTATAGAATATTTGTACTGATAGAGCACATATCTACACAATGGCCTCATCGAGGAGACTTCACGTTCATTACGGGATGTAGTCTTGTTGTATTCAGGATTAGACAATTTTTTGTTTGACGAAGAAACTCTTTAAGTGACGTAATTGGTAAGCACAAGTACCGATCAAAACAAAGATTTGAATGAAAGTCCATTTTACCACACGGGAGTTGGTGGATTCAGATTTATCTCTGAAAAGAGCTTCTCTCTCTCTCATTGCTTCTTGTTCCCGATGGATTTCTTCCAACTTTTTGTTCAATTGTTGAACTTTAAGAGTCAAAGAGTCAACTTTTCTGGTTGATTTGGAATCAATATAATCATGTGCAGATCCAATAGCAACATCAAAGAAAATACGGTGGACTTTACCGGATGAGCCATCCTCATAGTATGGAGTCAAACAGAACTTATGTTCACCTGAATCAGAGGCGGTGAAGGTGAAATCGCCATTGGCTGATGACTTCTGTGAACTGACTCTATGGTCATTGTCGAAGGTTTCCTAAAAAAAAAGTTAGTTGGCTGTCAAACACGAGAAAAACAATTTGTATACATACATCAACAGTGATTTGTAATCCTAAGTAGGGACTCTTGTGGTAATCATTGGTGTTTTGATTCAATTCATATACGTCGATCTTACCCACAACCAAGGCATCTTGAGGTAACTCTTCAAAGAAACATCTGGTTTCTCCGGTCTTTAAATAGAAATGCAACGCATTGACCTGAGACAACAACAAAAACACGCTCAACACTATAGCAACAATACTGTTCATGGTTAACTCTTTAGGGTGAGAAAATAGAGAGGTAGAAGCGGAGAGTTGGTGTTAACGCGTGTTAATTTTTCGTTGACATTTTTCAGTGCGAAGAAGAAAAAAAGCTGTCAAAAAAATATGTACCGAAGCTGCAAATGCTTAATTATAAATACAAACTACAAGAAAGGAGGTTGTGCTGACGTTGATGTAGATTATACTAAAAGTACTAGCTATGAGTTTTTCGCTTTAACTTACTAACTAAAGCATTGAGTGAGCCAGATTCGTCAAGCTTTTTCTGTTTCTTGTTCTTCTTATTCGAGTCTCCTCCGTCGTAACGGTGTCTCTTTGATCTTTCGTCCATGATTTTCTTCATGGTGTTAGTTTTCTTGAACTCACTGCTGGTTGGATCAATAGCATACGAGTGATCCTCGAAAATTTCCTTGAAACGAGGATCATTAAGATCAGCTTCGAAATTATCTTGTGTAAGCTCATGATCGATATTTTTCTTTCCTTTCATGGATTTCTTTCCTTTATTCTTTTCTGATTTGATGATGTCTCTCATGTTAAAGTGATCTGGTTTAGGTTCCTCATTTTCATCCATCATTATTAACTCTAATTCTGCTTTCTTTTTATCATCTTGCTTATTGTTCTTCTTTGATTTTCTTTTATCTTGTGCTTCTATGGCTTCATTTATTTCCTTTTCATGTCGTTTGTCATGTTTGAATTTTTCCATTCTTCGTTGACGACGTTCTTTTTCTTTCCGTTTGTACGCTGCGATAGTTGATTCTTCTTCTTCCTTGGCCTTTTGCTCCTCTTGTTCTCTTGCCTCCTTGTCAGTATCTAATCCTGGATTGAAAGTGATTTCCATATCCACTTCATCTTCGTCTTCTCCCTTTTTACTGAAAGAAAATGAACCTCCAAGAAGATTTTTATACTTCTCTGCCGCACCGGCATCCTCGTCGTCACTGTGCTCACTATCTGATGCTAAATATGCTTTGAAATCCATTTCATCTATCTCTTTTTGAGAAAATTGCCTGGATGAAAATTTTTGTCTTTCTTTAGGTGTCTCGTCCCAAGTGAGTTTCACCTTGGAGTGTTGTAATGCATCAGTGACAAATGTCGAATTGGGCTTATAGCTGGATGGAATCTTGGTGCACACATCTTTGACATCATCATCTTCAAAGTCCATATCTTCAGGAATATATCTCAAATCGAAGATATTTGCTGTAGATTCATACTCAGTACCATCACAGTTATCATAAATCGCTTTGGCTGTTTGAACGGAGTCACACTTAACCACAGCATAATAATATCTTAATCTCTGCAATTGATACCGACGTAATGCTTTAGAGTCATAGTCTTCTTGTCCATCTTCTTCTTCGTATAATTTTCTTGTCACCCTTTCTAAATCATCAGCGTTATTTAAGTCAAGATCATCGTCGGAATCAGTATCAGAATCTTCCTCCTTCTTCTTCTTCTTACTTTTAAACAAATCTTTCGGTGGTCCTTCAACTTCTTCCTTTTGTAGTTGCTCCTTACCAAATTCAGATGGGTAGATTGACACAGATTTAATCGAGCCAACTTTAGGAACAAATGATGTGAATGTAGCCATTAAATCAACAGCTCTCAAATTATCCCAATCCATATTCACTACGGCAAATGAGCTGGTAGGGTCACCTTCTGGAGGTTTATTGTCTTCTAATTCTATATCTGATTCTTCTTCAAACAACTCCTCTTCAGATTCTGACTCAGAACTGGATGAACTAGAGTCCTCCAGGTCGTCAGAGGACTCTAATCCTTCACCTCTAGCACGGTCTAGTATTGGTGCTGCTTCACTCTCTTGGACCTTTGCTTTAGCCTCGATATCATCATCACTAGCATTTTCACTGTCGCTTTCCTCTTCACTCTCATTTTTGTTCACTTCTTCACTCTCCTCTTCACTCTCATCTTCATTTTCATCTTCACTTTCGTGCTCGTAGTACTTCTTTAAGTCTGATGAGTCGTCAGAATCTTTCAATTTCCTACCATAACGATCAATTTTCACCTTTTTACCAGTCCCTGTTGAGCTCAACTTAGCTAATTCTTTCTTACTGAAACGATCATCAACTTTAACTCGGAGATTTTTTAAATTTGGTAATCTGAATCTAGGATCATTATGCACGGATTTAAATCTCTCGTCGGTTGTAACCGGGATTTTGGAATTATTCTGTCCCTTGTCCTTCTTGCTCATCCTGCCTACTATTTGACTATAACAGAAACTTTCAATGGTACTTACTTGCTATGTAAAGAAAAAGTCCAATAAAAAAAAAAATGCTAAAAAATAAAATGCGATGTTTGCACGACGGGATGATCATCGCATTTTGCACCTAAAGATTGAAATCATATTGATCCACCACTAGCATTATGATTACCTACGAGCCCAACCATTTCCATGAAAGCTCTTTCCTCGCCCATACTCTTCAAATTCACACTTTGACGGGCTTCTGCTTGTTTTTCTTCCCATTCCCACTGTCTCTTCTGCTCTTCTAACTCTTGTGTAGATCCAATTCCCCACACCTCAAGGTCGGTGATTACAAATCTGTCTTCGAAGTCCTCGGCTTTGGTCTGGGCCTGGCGAGAGGTTTCAAAGTAGGCGGTATTGCTGCTCCCCAATGACGCTATATGTCTGAAGACCCCAAACTCCAAATTTGCCTCAATGGTCAAAGAGACGTCCCCGGGCAAGTACTTCTTGAAGTTGTTCTTGGAGATTGGCTGATCATTACCAAATCCTAGTCCAAGGCCAATATTGTTGAAGTATATCAGCTCTCCGTGATGGACGGGACTCTTGACACTCTTGAAGTAGTCTAATCGAGGCGAAAGGCACATTATGACGGTATTCTCATCACCAAAGTTCTTCTTATTCGATGACCTCCATGGCTGGTTAATGAGCACAGCATAGGTCACAGTGTCATGATCATCTTGCCAACTTTTCCTCGACTCGTCCTGGGTTCGGAAGAATCTGGGATATTCAGTTATGAATTGTTGGTATCTCTTATTGCTATGTGCAGTTTTGGACTTGAGTCTCTTTCCTGATACTAGTAACAAAGTTGGGGCCTGCCATTTGAATACTTTCAGTTCCAATGACCGAATTGAAAACCCAGACTCGCTACCATCATACAATTTGACGAGGTTTTCCCTTGACACTTCAATGTCAGAGCCAACGCTTCGAAGGCAACTAGAGATTATAGCAAGACTAGGATCATTAATGAGGTTCGATTCTTCGAATTTGGGAAACAAAATCTTCTTTTTGGTTTTAGGAGGCGGTATGGTAACTTCTGGTGGTGCTGATTCAACCGGTAGTTTGGTTTCTTCGATTTTGTTGGAATGAACCGCTGAGAGGAAGCCATCTTTGAAAAGTCTCATAAAGCTATTCCTGAAGAATCCATTCAAGATAGTATTGACTCCGACTTTAAAGTCTTTGTAATTGATTTCGATGGTTTTATAGTTACTGGGAGTGATATGTATGTCGATGTACCTTACCAAATGCATCGCCTCTGCTTCAAAGTCTTCCCACCTGGTTGAAATATTCTTTATTATTTGCTCTTGCATTAAGTCATGTCTCTTCTTCGCTACCGACATAAGTATGAAGAACAAGGTGACCACCTGAATCAAGTCGCCGGCGTTGATATGCAAGGTGTCAGTATCTATTTCATCAAAAGACTGTACACAGTTGAAGGTATCCCACTTGATTCTGCGAGCCAAGAACTCTTTAGTGTCTTCATGGTCCGGAAGCGGGTTCTTCTTGACTTCTATCAGGAAAGTTTCCATGTCACCTTCTGCAAAGTTTTCGGTCACTTGTGGTTTGTAGCCAACTTTCTCTTCTTGTTTTTCTTCTACTTCTCCTTTACTTATCTTTTGAGAGGCCAATGCCAAGGATATAAATATGAGCTTTTGGTAATCGTAGTCCGCAGTTAATACCTTCCTATACTTCCCTGTGTGGAAGAATGAAGCCACAACCAAATCATTCAACTGCAATGCTTGTCGAGGGGTGTTTATAAGGTAATCGTGGAGAAAAGGAAATCGCCCCACGGCTTTCAACGAATCGTAAAGGAGCCGTATCACATACGCAAACTTCGGATTAACCGTCCCATTATCCTGATCTTTACTTTCCGAGAGTCCTAGAACATACGCCAAGTCGCTGTAGCTTAAGGCGGCGCTTTCGGTGATGTTAGTGATATTTAACTTGGTGCAAATAGTTTTGATCTCCACCGCACTAATCTTCAGGTAGCAAAAGGTTCGAAACAAGTCAGATACCTGATCTTTGGTGAACAGGCCGAGGGTCGTCGAGGATGAGGATTCACTACTACTTGCAAATTGGCCCATTGAGTACTTAACGAAAAGAAGTGATAGCTTTTTTTTATCTCGAATTAATTTGAGGGCAAGTCACATATATACAAACTAGTATATGAGATTATGTACGATTATGTAAGCATGTCAAATGGGAAATATGTCATGTTTCTTAACATCACAGAGATCTTTGATGAACGACTGTTAGCGGAAGAAGTCGCGTAACATTTCTTTGGCCTTCATTTCTAGCTCGTAGATGAATAACTTCACTTTTGCAGAGACCGATCTTTCTGATTTGAGCAACACCTCGATGTCCTCGTCGTCGTTGACGTTATCGTAGCGCTGAGTGTTGACATCCTGCTTCAAGAGGGCTCTGGTAAACGAAAGAAACACAAGGGTCGAGTATAAGCGGAACAAAGTCACCACCAAAACCGTACTGGTGGTGAGAAATAGTTCCCGAGCTGGAGAAGCAGACTGTGAGGATAATGCTTTGGAGCTGCCGCTGCTGCTGCCGCCGACGGCCCTCTTGTAATTAGACTGAGATGAGCCGGGTTCAGTAGGATTGTTGTCTTCCCTGCTGAACCAGAAGTAGATGAAGTAGATAGTGTAAAGGAGACCTAGTAATGTATCGGCAACGTACACCACACATGCCAAAGCGGTTTTTCTGGCATTATTGGCCCTGTTGTTTAGGTTTATCAAACTTGAAATATACACTGGAAGCACGATTATCGCCAAAAAATTATATAACCATTGCCAGAAGTTTATAGGGTGTCCAGTGAGAAGCGATAAGATCCCGTAAATTCCACCTGCTTTGTTTAATATGGCGACTCCTAGAATGATCTCTACCCCTATGTGAAGTGGGATAACTCCGAAAAATTTCTAAACAGTTAGTACCATTAGATGGTAGATGGGTTACTTATACATACCAATGGTAGTATGGGATTGAGGCGGGATGCTAATGACATTGTAAAAAGAACCTTGGTGTTTACAAGTCTGCAAACCAGGTGAAAAAAAAATAAAAAAAAAAAAATTATATGTATTTTGAGAAGAGGTGAAAAACTGCAAGAAGTACTTTTTGAAAGTATTCTCCAGATTGAAAACCACGAAGATCCTAGTGATATGTCGCAAGAGAACCAGGAGGTGACTGCTGCAATGGAAGATGTCGGAATCTATAGTTCAGACACTGACACATCCGATAGTGATGAAGAAATAGTCGCAAATCAGACCTCATCGACAGATGCTCCCATGCCTAAGACCATCACTGATAGAGGAGACATCATTGCCAAGTATGGCGACAGAATTAAGACTGATAGCATCAAAAAAGGACCTAAAGTGTCCAAAGATAGAGCCAATAGAGCTACAGTGGAGCAAGTGCTAGACCCGAGAACCATGAAATTTCTTGCCAAAATCATTAACAAAGGCATCATCTCACGTATAAATGGGTGCATTAGCACTGGGAAAGAAGCCAATGTATACCATGGAGACCACGAAGACAAGAGCGTTACTGAAAAAGAGTATGCGGTGAAGATTTACAAGACGTCTATTTTGGTGTTTAAAGATAGGGAACGGTATGTGGACGGAGAGTTTCGATTCAGAAATACAAAAAACCAGAGCAATCCGAGAAAAATGGTGAAGGTTTGGGCAGAAAAAGAGTTTCGTAACTTAAGAAGAATTTACACCAGTGGAATTCCCTGTCCAGAACCGGTGGAGTTGAGGTCGCATGTGCTAGTTATGGAGTACTTGACCAAGGGGAATGGACAACCGTCACCCAAGTTGCGGGATCATCCGTTCAAAGATATTGACGAGATTGTTCATTACTACAACCAAATGTTAATCTACATGAGAAGAATGTTCCAAGAGTGTAAGTTAGTTCATGCTGATTTGAGTGAGTACAACTCCATTGTTCACAAGGACAAATTGTATATATTTGATGTCTCACAGTCAGTTGAGCCCGATCATCCTATGGCATTAGACTTCCTTCGTATGGATATTAAGAATGTTAATGATTTTTTCTCGAGGAAGAAGATCAATGTGTATCCAGAGAGACTTATATTCAAGTACATTATTGAAGATCTACATCAATTAGGTCTTCCCGATAATAGTGATGAATCGTTGGCGAAATATTTGGAAGCGCTTCCATTAAAGACAGACTCTGAGCATGAGATTGAAGACGAAGTTTTCCGATCAGTGCATTTAGTCCGGTCCTTAAATAATCTTGAAGAGCGGGACTTTGCCAAGTTCTCCGAGGGTAAAGTAGATACTCTCAGACCATTGGTAGAGACAAAAAAAGAGGAAGAAGAAGAAGAAGAAGAGTCAGATGGCGAATACACCGACTCCAGTGAGGACGAAAGTGATGAAAGCGACGACGACGACGATGAGAATGCCTATAAGAGAGCTAAGAAACAGTGGGTGGAGAAGGAAACCGTACTTAAGGGGAAAAAACACGAGAACAAAGACGATAAAAGGGCCCGGAAAGAGCAGGCGAAATTAGAGAAACAAGAAAAAAGAAAAACCAAGATGAAGAAGCATATTAAGAAGAAAATAATCAGTAAAAGAAAAACCAAGTGATTCGGTGCAGCTCTGAAAAGGGTTTAAGTGCTTGCAGAAATTTTTTACGGGGATACAGCACACTGACGTAGGTTGATGTGACATGCTGCAACTAATTGTTAGGTGAAACAGACGATGAGCAGGTTCTACCCACAGACAGGGATGAAGTTGTTTTGTCGGGCAAAGGATGAAATAAAGAAAAAAGATTTTGTATATAAATCACCTCATCTTCATTATATTGTATAGTGAATAATTTATCTATAGTAATGACAAGCACGGGTAAGAAAAGTATTCAGTCACTAATTTCGCAATTTGAAACTCAAGAAAAGACGCATGAAAGTCATAGGCAGTCCAGATCATTTGGTCTGAAGATCACCCTCCTTCCTCAGCCAGATATCAGCGAGTATTTGACCAAGACAAATATCAAGGACATCAAATTATCGTCTCCTGCAACTGCTGACGCTTCAACCTTTCTTAAGGACCGAAGCCGTGATAGTAAGCTACTCGAATTGGAAAATACCATCCAGAGTAGGAGAAAGTCTCATCTTAGTCAAACAGCTGGAGACAACAAGAAAAGTCTGGAAAGTGATGGCAGGTCATTTGTAACTGCAAACAGTGGCAGTAAGCGCAATGAAGCTGTGAGTTTGAAAGATGATATTTCCGAACGATTTTTTACCCAAAACCCTGCAATCAACACCGACGAGTCGGTGCACCAAAATCTTCCACCTGATAGTGTTCGCAGTAGCGTTAACCGGGAGCCTGGGTATCCACTGCCAGATGTTGATCCAGGGCTTATAAAATACCGGGACAGCACAATCCCCGAAACCAATGGGAACAACAATATTATTGGGAGACCGCAAGATCTTCCCACTGAGAATGTGCAGGACGCCTTGGAGAATGTCTTAGGGAATGATAATACAAAAGCATCATCAAAACAGGAGAATGTTATGCCAAATGCATCATCAACACCCGAGAATGTTCTGCCAAATGCAAGCGAAAACGCAACCGTATTTCCTGATCGGGAACAAAATAATAAATATATGCTACCTGCCATCCAGTCCTGCAGCAATCATCCAAGCACGAACCTAAGCACGGAGTCTCGCCCATCCCATCCTGATGAGGAGATGGACAAGGTTGAGCATTTTGAGGTGAAGGATGAAGGTGAACACTCTGAGGCCGAAGAAGAAGGTAATGAGAAGGTTGAGAGTTCGACTGCAACCGACATATATGTGCGTCAGCCGGCAGCACTTCCAAAAAATACTTTCGATAATAATTGCATAGACGGCGATCGCACAATTGATGCAAATCCCCCGCTAAAACTGGTGCAAAATGAACTCACCGTAGAAGGAACTGGACCTGACGCAGGGTCTCCTCACAGTGCGCTCAATGAGGGGGCAGCGAGAGACAATAAGATTGTGACTTCAGCCGCTCAGAAGTCTCTCATGAACGTTTCTTCAAAGAGAAGTATGCTTCTCGATAGTTCTCCCATCACCACGATGAGTTTAGACTCTGGTGGGAAAGAAAATGCCACGCCGAATGCTTTTAGTTACATGAGTACCCCTAGTACTGTTGCTAACGACATATTTGACTCTGTAAGCCAAGACGAGTCCATATGTGGCACTCCCTTGGAGGAGCTGAAAGCAGAGGAAGGGAAAGGTTCTGGACATCCTCCTATCCCAGAGGAAGGGCAGCAGCCACTGTCTCTGTCGCAGCCATTCCCTCTTATGCCTGCTATTAACTTCAACCACAGTAGGACAAAGAGGAAGAGCATCAGAGACTATGAAGAGTCTGTACGCAAGAATAAGCAAATATTCATGCAAAATGTAAGTAACGCATCTTTTGAGGCAGAACGTGCTTACAAGCTGTTGACTCGACTTGAAGATACTATCCAGGATGATGGAGAGAAGAAGCCTCCTAAAGCAAAAGTTCCCATGCTGCCTGGGGCCAATAAGCCCGGAGAGGCCATTAGTCTTAAGCAGAAAATAGCACGAGAGCTCAAGCGGGCCAATACGTTTGGGTTTGGACATCGAAGCAAATCAAGGTCTTCTCCAGCCACGCCCAGGGCCCCTCCAATAATTACTATGCCAAACTACAGTCTCAGATCTCCACCGGTGATTTCTACGCCAAAAATGTCGCCAATAATGAGAAGCAACTTGTCGTTCCGCAACCTGGAGTTCATGGGGTCCAATTCTGAGTTCATTCCTACCAGAGCTGCACCATCGCCAGGAAGAAAGCTGATGATTGCAGCCACGCCCCGGACCCGTCCTCTCCCGGGTGTAAGTTGGCACCAGATGGAGAACTTCACCGACGAGAAGAATCAGGCCAACTTTTTGGCCAAGTTTGAAGATTACGTCATTGCTGCTTTTGAGTCCTAGTATATACTTGAACTTTTATTTAATGTACTATATTACCGACAGTAGTTTGCACAATTGTCCCTTTCACCTTTCTTACTGCATGGTGTGTTCCAGGCCAATGGCTGCAAGACAAATGCTCCTATGCGGTTGCGGGTAACGTTTCTTAATAGGGAGATGTTAGCGGGGCCGCGCACGACCACCCCCCATATGCGGACTTTCCCACAGCATACTACCAAGATTTTGTGGAATACATATGAAAATAATCTTAGGCAGACAAAAAAAAAATTAGTATAGCACCTTGATAAAAAAAAGAGATAAATTAATAGTACTTTTGTTTTTGCCTATCATCGGATATACTAGCTTAGACGTGTACAGTATTATTAGTAACTGATTGATAGCAGTCAACACAATTGCTATTGAAGTTAATTTTTTTGCTGGCTTATTTATTTTGATACGAACCTGTTCGAACACCCCGAAAACAAACGAGTATTAATCTTAAATACGAGTGCAAATATGGACGAGTTTTTGAAGGATAGTCCCTCGGACTATACCAATCCCCCGGCCAACTCAAACGTCGATTACAACGTTGATGGGTTGGATAATTACAACTCCAACTACAACTCCACATACAATTCCAACTCCAATATGAATTCCAATATCAACTCCAATTCCAAAGTCAACTCCAACACCAACTTCAGTGACTTCAACTATGAAAACAACTTGTTTTCCCAACAAGCAGATTACCTCACTAATGATGTCGATGGTAATAATCTTGGTTCTTCCGTCAAGTCAGACCCGTTGTTAGAAGATTTGGACTCCCTAAATTTCCCCCATAATCAATATCCTACGACTCAGCAAGCTCCCCGGCAATCCCAATTTGGAGGCTTAGATGGATTCAATAATCAATTTGTCGATGCAAGCCAAGCAACCACCAACTTGGATGAGTTGATATCGCCCAGTAATAACAATGACTCAAACTTCTTAAACCCCCAGTACTTTTCTCCCCCAAACACCAGAACCAATTATAACTCTCTCAATTCGATCGCAGAGGATAGTTTATCAAACTCCTTCTCCAATACGTTCAGTCCCCACATGTCTAGACATGGAAGTATTAGTGTGAATGCAAATCCTCCCAATAACAACTATATCCCCGTCAACTCTGGCTCTTATCTTTCTCCCACGCAAAACCAATTCATGTCGCCCCCGCAAACTTCTAATTATGACAACTCTTTCGACACGTTGAGGTCGCCCTCGTTTAATGGGTCGTACTTGAATTCTCCTCCATTACAAAGTGCCAGTGGCATTGCGGCCAGCAACTTGAATAACCACAGCACCAGTATACCTATTGGGGGTTTCCACAACGACATGTTATCCCCGCCTAATCTCAACACGAATTTGGGAACTTCTGCACCCACGTCATCAAACACATCGTCCTCACATATCACCAATCCCTCAGTATCCACCAAACAACTAACCAAAGAAGAAAAATTGAAACGTAGACGAGAATTCCATAATGCGGTAGAACGAAGAAGACGAGACTTGATCAAAGAACGTATAAAAGAATTGGGACTTTTGGTGCCACCATCTTTACTAAATCCTCAATTGAGTGCAGTACAAGCGTTTCAGAAGAACTCGGACAAGAACTCGAAAGAAATCAATGATTTATTGTCTTCAATAAAAGTCAAAGAAACTAAACCTAATAAGAGCACTATACTTAATAAATCGGTGGATTATATAATCCATTTGAAACATGTTTTGGACCAACAAGAACTCGCTAGGAATAACCTACAGTCAGAGATTAATGGCCTAGAAATGAAACTCACTGAATCCTCCAACAACCCCAACTTATTCCAAGATTTGCAGAGCCAAGTTTCGTTATCATCACAACCTCAATCTTCCCAATCCCAATCTCAATCAGAGGAATATTTCAATCCAGACGAGTTCTTCTCGGATATTGCTGGCGCCGACGGAGATTCCAATTTCAGCTACAATTCCAACTTCAATTAGCTGACACAACAAATTCTACTCTTTCTCAAGCGGACTACTCCATCTCGTGTCTGCCCTCCACTATGTATTATTTCCCTCTCCTGCCCCTTCTTTTAATGACTTTTGTATAGACGGTATTATAATCATTATCTCCAGAGCTCGGCTTTAGTGTAAGTTCGGTATGAAGCCGTATGCCTAATCGGTTGTAAAAAAAAAAATCTCAGACCCCGACAGAAAAAAACTGTCAGTAGTGAACCACCTTTTATGCCCTTACCATCGGTTTTGAAGTTATTTAAGAACACCAAAACCGATTACGATCCTTACTTTATACCAGAGTTGGAAGCAAAATTTGCCAATTTGCAGATGTCGAAACTTACTCCTGAACAGAAGAAACTCTCTCTTGAATACGCTAACAAATTCATTGATTTTGTCAATGCCTCACCCACGCCTTATCATGCGGTGCAAACAGTGAAGACGTTATTGAACGAAGCAGGATTCATTGAGCTTTCCGAAAGAGAGTCCTGGGCGGCTAAAATCAACCCTAAGGAGAATGACAAATTTTATGTCACCAGAAACGGATCTTCCATCATCTCATTCACCATTGGTAATAAAATCAAGAATGGAGATGGGATTTCAGTAGTTGGAGCACATACCGACTCTCCATGTTTGAGAATCAAGCCCATTTCCAACAGAACCTCTGAAGGGTTCATTCAAATTGGGGTAGAACAATATGGAGGGTTAATTGCCCACACCTGGTTCGATAGAGATTTATCCATTGCTGGAAGAGTCTATATCAAAGAAGGGGAAAAGTTGATTCCTAAACTATTGAAAATTGACAAACCTTTATTAAGAATTCCAACTTTGGCAATTCACTTGAACCGTGAAGTCAACACCAAATTCGAATTCAACAAGGAAACCAAATTGGTCCCTATTGCTGGACAGACTCAGTTTGATGCTGCTGACGGCAAAGCTGATGAAGATGATGAAGAATTTACAAAAGTGCACAAATGTTCTGATGATCCAAACTTGCAATTAAGTGAAGTTCAGTTCGAATCGATTCAAACCGTTATCACCAGACATAATAAGTCGTTGATTGAATTGATTGCCAGTGAATTGGAAGTCACAGTCGACCAAATTGAAGATTTTGAGTTGGTGTTGTTTGACCATCAAAAATCAGTTATTGGTGGTTTAAATGACGAATTCATCTTTTCCCCCAGATTAGACAATTTGACTTCATGTTTCACCGCTACTAACGCATTAATCGAGAACAGTTTGAACTTAAAAAATGAGCGAGGTATTCAATTGATGGCTCTTTTCGACCATGAAGAAGTTGGATCCGTCAGTTATCAAGGAGCTAACTCCTCATTCATCTTGGAAATCATTCAAAGATTGAGTAAAATTAACTTCGAGAATGCAGCCGAGAGCGTGAGCTTTGATTTATATCATGAAATCGTCAGCAACTCCTTCTTATTATCTTCTGATCAGGCCCATGGGGTACATCCAAATTATAGTGAATTCTATGAGTCCAAAAACAAGCCTCAGATCAACAAAGGTCCTGTGATCAAAATCAACGCCAATCAACGTTATGCTACCAACTCATCCGGGATTGTATTGATCAAGAATATTGCCAATGCCGCCAAAGTGCCATTGCAATTGTTTGTAGTTAGAAATGACTCTCCTTGTGGTTCCACTATTGGGCCAGGATTATCTGCTAAGTTGGGAGTCAGAACCTTGGATTTGGGTAATCCACAGTTGTCAATGCATTCTATTAGAGAAACCGGGGGTACTTACGATATCATCCAATTGAACAACTTGTTCAAGAGTTATTTTGAAAACTACTCCACAATCAATGATAATATGTCATTCTTCTAGCTATATAACTTCCTGCAACTCTGTGAATATTTACTAAATACACTTTTAAGATGAAAATACATTCTCCTGTGACTGGCCCACTATGTTGCCCGGAGGGTAGTAGGAGCAGATGATATACGAGCCCCACACCTGACTACAATATCGAGATTGACACCCAATAGCGGTTGTGTCATTCCACACCATTGCCGTGAAATGGTTGTAGGTCTCGTGTTTGCTGTAGTCATAGCTGTCTCCCTCTTTATACCAAGCATCTATGGCACCTACTGGAGAATAGCCAATTGCTAGATTTTCTCCGTAGAAGGCATTTCCTGAATGGGTCAACACTCCAGAGCAGGCATAGCTAGAAGCATATGTATCCGCAAACTCAAAAAGAGTGGAATTCCACACCAACCGCTGAGCCCGGTGTTGCTGTCTCTTCAGGTTGTGCTCATAGACCATAAGTTCGGCAAAAGTTGCATTAAGGTTATGTTCTCCTGTGTAGCTATATATGTCTGCATATGCACTGTTGGTGGATAATTCATCCTGGCTTAAGGTAACTACTACATTTTGAGTGGCTGCATTAGTTTTGTTAGGCTGGGGCTGTTGGACAAAGACCTGGACTAGTTCTACTTGTGTGACTGTCAACAGTGATATAATGGAGATTAGCGAGCTAACAATAACGATTAGCGATAGCATTACAATCTATGGTGGATTATGCTCTGTATCCATACTTTATATAGGGCCGTTTTCGCAGCTAATGGTTGCGGTACAGGCTTGATGCAAAACCGAATTGAAACCGTCATCTGGCAAGACTGTGACAAAAGTGGTTGGCATCTCATACCAACTTAATGAGGTCGATCTTCAGGCAATTGCTTCCACGGTTATTACGCCAATAACAAAGAGGCAGCTACAAAGAAACGGTTTCAGATTGAGTAAGAGCCCTTTTGATAAGCCCAAATAGGAAGGTCGAGTTATGTGGGGCATTTCGGTTTTTGTAACCCAAGGATAGAGATAAGCAACATACATTTTCGTGAAAAATGTCTGGCTGGAGCATCAGACAAAAAAGTACGACACAATGCATCTGAAAAAATACCAGGCCGGTTATGTGCAGCTTGGGTAAATATAGATGCTAGCTAGGAATATACGCCAGGTAAAGACGTTCCCAGCCAGAAAATTACGCCTGGTAAGCTGCAGACACCGAGTTGATGTGGGTAGGCGTTGTAGTGTGGTGACGAAAAATTTTGATAACGATTACTAATTCTGTAGCTGATCACCCCGATTATAATCTTAGAGTGGTCCATGATACCTCATCACGATCATTCTAGGGCCGACGGCCGATTTACGCAACCATCAAGAGTTAAATCACCGTTATCGTTATGATCACCGCCATCTCATTGCAAAATGCAAGTGCCATTCCAAGGCAACAAGATATAATTTCAGGCCCGGCGCGCCGACATTCTATTCCGGGGCGTGTGTGCACCGTTATTTATCTACTACAGCAGGAACTTATCAGCAAGTTTTTTTGAGGTCGCGATAAGTGAAGCTGTAAAAAAATATTTCAAATGGGCCATAACCGCAATTTCGGACAACTTTTCTGTCTTTATCTTCATCCGTAAAAAATTCTTGGACCTTACTGTAGGATAAATTTTTCCAGAATTTCTTTTGCAGTGATGGATGCACAAATCTGTTTCTTTATCAATTACTATGAGACTTAGATAATTATTTTTTAACCAAAATTTTTTTTTTTTTTATTTTTTTTATCTTATTTTCAATAACCTCTTACTTAACTATATATAGCTGTGAAATTCGTCTAAATTTTTTTTTTTTCACTCATCACTTCTTCAATCATATTCACTTAATCGAACATGTCTTCTGCTGTTTATGTTCCATTGCCTCAAGGGGCAGGTTATGCTGTTGTCGTGGGTTTGGGTGCTGTCTTTGCTGGTGGTATGATGTTAACCACCTACTGTTTAAGAAGATATAATAAAGAAATCATGACTGCCGAAGAATTTGCTACCGCTGGTCGTTCTGTGAATTCGGCTATTGTGTCTGCAGCTGTGGTGTCCTCTTGGACTTGGGCTGCAACTCTCTTGACTTCAACTACGCAAACCTACAATAATGGTATTTCTGGTGCTTTCTATTACGCTGCCGGGGCAACCTGTCAAATCATCTTATTTGCATGTCTTGCAATTAAAGCTAAACAAAGAGCCCCTGCTGCTCACACCTACTTGGAAATCGTTAAGGCTCGGTATGGTAAAGCTACTCACTGTATCTATATCTTCTGGGGTTTTGCAACTAATGTGTTGGTTACTGCCATGTTGTTAACTGGTGGTTCTGCCGTGGTTACTGATTTAACTGGTATGCACATCACGGCCGCATGTCTTTTGTTACCTTTAGGTGTGGTGGTTTATACTTTATTCGGTGGTATCAAAGCTACTTTCCTTACTGACTATGCCCATACTATTGTCATTATTGTCATTATCTTAGTCTTTGCGTTCGAAACATTTGCTACCAACTCTCAATTGGGTTCTCCTGGTAAAGTTTGGGAAATTGTCACTGAATTGGGTAAAACTCAACCAAGAGAAGGTAATGCTGATGGTTCTTACTTAACCATGCACTCTAGATCTGGTGGTATTTTCTTCGTCATTAACATCGTGGGTAACTTCGGTACTGTGTTCTTAGATAACGGTTATTTCAACAAAGCTTTCGCTGCTAATCCAGCTGCTACCATGCCTGGCTACGTCTTGGGTGGATTAGCTTGGTTTGCCATTCCAATGTTCTGTGCCACCACTATGGGTCTTGCTGCTTTGTCTTTAGAAGGATCTCCTTCTTGGCCAACTTACCCAAACAAATTGTCTTCTGCTGAAGTTAGTGCTGGTTTAGTCTTACCAAATGCTGCCGTGGCCTTATTAGGTAAAGGTGGTGCCGTGGCTTCGTTATTGTTGGTTTTCATGGCTGTGACTTCTGCCATGTCTGCTGAATTGATTGCCGTCTCCACTGTGGTGTCTTATGATATTTACAGAGGCTACATCAACCCTAAGGCTACCGGTAAACAAATTATGTTTGTTTCTCACACTGCCGTTATTGTCTTCGCTTATATCATGGCTGGTTTTGCTATTGGGTTATACTACGCTGGTATTTCCATGGGTTACTTGTATGAATTGATGGGAGTTATCATTGGAGGTGCTGTGCTTCCTTCGGCTTTGACCTTATTATCTAGGAAACAGAATGTATGGGCTGCTAGATTAACTCCTCCAATTTCCACCGGTTTAGCTATCATGTCTTGGTTAATTTGCACCAAGAAGAAGTTTGGTAGTATTAGTGTTGCTACTACTTTCGAAGATGATGCTATGCTTACTGGTAATGTGGTTGCATTATTAGCTCCCCTTATTTTGATTCCTGTACTCACTTTGGCACTTAAACCCCAAAACTTCGATTGGGAAATTCTCAAGTCGATTGACTTTGTTGATGAAGAAGAAGAGTTAGCTGAAGCTGAAAGTGTTGAAGAAACTGATGTTGAGAAACATGGTAACATTCATCCTATCCAATCCCAGGTCTCTCATGCAGCCATGGAAATTGCTAGAGTTAACGCTGGTCAGTTCGAAGAGGATCAAGCCGCATTGAAAAAATCATTCAAGATCGCCGTAACCATCTGTGTTACTTTGACCTTGTGTTTGGTGATCTTATGGCCAATGCCAATGTATGGTACCTCCTATGTCTTCTCAAAGAAATTTTTCACCGGTTGGATTTGTGTCTTGTTCATCTGGATTTTCTTTTCTGCATTCCAAGTTATCATTGGCCCATTGATCCAAGGAAGAAGTGCCATATACACTACTTGCAGAGGAATTTACTGGGACTTGTCTGGCCAATCTTATAAATTGAAAGCATGGCAAAACGCTCATCCAGAGCAATTACATGCGGTACAATCCCAAGTCAGTGCCAGATTAGCTAAAGCAAGCCTTGGAAGAGTCGTTGATGGTAAACTTCCTGATAGTGATGGAGTCACTACCCCTGTGAAACACATTGATGAAGAGTTGGATGATATCAAGAAGGATTAGAGAACTACAAAAAAAAGTTACTAAAAGTTTACTTCTCTAGTTTAGTTCGGTTTAGTTCAGTTCATTTATCTTTTGATATTTAAATCTTTGTTTTATTCAACTCTTTCTTTAATTTTTTTCTATTTTTAAGTCGATAGTTGTTCCTTCTCAGTCGATCTTATTTTATATTTATTTTTCCTCGAGTGATTTAGCTGTTAATAATATACCTCTATTAAATTAATAATAATGTAGTGAAAAATCGAACGCCCCATACGCCTCATCAAATCTGACAGAAGCCGATTTGTGAAGATCAGCGGATAGTTATAATCAGAAGATCATATCATTTTAGTAAATCCCCCTCTCCTGTCCCTCTCTCGATAGCACGGTTTCCGGTGCTCTGACGATATTGTAGTTTCCTGATATAGATGCAAAATGCCTAATCTCCTGCACACAGGACACATCATTTCTGTCTCTATCCTGTTACGACAGGTTATGCTTTTTATTTCTACATGTTCCATTCTTTTGCAGGTTGGCACTTTTTGTGCGAACGCCCCTGCCTTAACTAGACATCAAATTTATCTTCAGCCAATAGGAGGCCACTTGGGTGGGGACCCTATTCAGACAAATTTCAGCCCTGCCAAAAGCCGGGAAGTATTTTTTGTCTGATTTCGGTAAATGACAATCTGAGGCAGGATGCATTAAACGAAAGCTTACTTGCATCTCACAAGAGAGATTCTTTGGCCCTTATGTTGTGATACAATGACTAAGGGGTCTTCAATTGGCTCGCGAGCTAATTTGGGGAGCAGAGATGTAAAAGAAATGTAGAAAAATCATAATTATATATCCTATTTCCCAATTAATAGGAAATTCCTGTTACGGTAAAAGCTTAACGGGTTCAGATATTTTTGTTAAACTTTCCAAGAATTTAAAAAATTTTACAATTAAATAAGCAAGAAAATTGCAATCTTGGCCAATGTTTGGATCTTCGTCAATTGTTCGTATGTAAATTCTTTATCAAAGGTTTGCACCGCACGCTAATATTACCTAATAGTCAAACATGATATTTTTGTTTTTTGAACGAACTAGATTATACGTTATGTTACAATATGGCTATTTATACGTAGTTTTTAATTAGGGTGTACGGGTCTAAAGTTCAAATTTCGCAAAACAAGTGATCATTCTAGGGCACAAGATATTTTTTAAGAAATGCCTGCGTAGCGTAATGGTTAACGCGTTTGACTTCTAATCAAAAGATTGCGGGTTCGACTCCCGCCGTGGGTTCGTTAGCGGATTTAGCTCAGTTGGGAGAGCGTCAGACTGAAGTTATAACTCCAGTCACAGTTTAATCTGAAGGTCCTGTGTTCGATCCACAGAATTCGCACTTCTTTTTTGCATAAGAAGTCCTCTGGATGAAGAAAATCTACAGTAACTGTACAGTATTTGCATAAAACGTTCATTATTTTGAGAAATGTAATTTGCAGTCTTCGGCAAGTCCTAAAGGTAAGCAGAAAACCGGGTTTACAGCATTGGTATTCACATCATCTAGATTAACCGGAACAGCAGCAAAACTGTAAGCATATGAGTCGATTGAATTGAATTTAGAGCCTGAAAGACTGATATAGTATTCAGATATCGACAAGCCTGCCAAAGTGTAATTTGTGTGATAGAAGTCAACTGATTTGCCTGGTTTATCTCTGAATCCACCACTTGTAGTGTTTTGGGCACAGTTCAAGATGTAGGTCTTTAAAGCATCTCTATTAAACAACGATTCCACACTCGTCACTGACTCAAGTAGTGGGAATAAAGCACCAACCCAAAAACTATAGCACGCATCCACTAATTTATTACTACGACCACTAAATCCACCTTCAATTTGGAATTGTCTCATGGTCGACCATCTAACAAGACTATTTACATCAATATTGATGGCTACTTCTTCACCAAATTGTTTGGAAGTTTTATCTTTCCCTAACAATAAGTAGTAAGATGCAAACGCACAGAATGTGTAACCACCATGAGCTTCAGCATTGGGAGTACCAGCAAAGCCACCTTCATAGGTTTGGCAGCTATTTAGCCAGGGCAATACTCCTGTAGTTAGTTCATCTGTCATCACATTCAAAAGAGATGCAATCACAAGAGCACAATATGTTGATCTTGTATCCGATTCTCCCCCTTGATGCATAATGAAAGAACCATTATGGCGCTTCAATGTTAATAGCCATTTATACAAGTTGTGCCTTATTCTTGACAAAGTCACATAGTCCTTTGCTGATACTAAGGCAAGAACCGCTGCATATGTGGAGGCTATATGTCCAAGTTGATGAGCTCCTCCAGCTATACCGTTAGCTCCATCGTCTACTATAAGTGTGTTGATCTTTCTTCTAATGCCATCCGTAATGGAGGGGTCCAATGGTGGAGATTCAAGTATGACGCCATGAGAATTAGATAGCCAGTAAAGCATCCAACTGTGATTTGCATCGAGAACAAAAAATCCCAGGTTCAAAGGATTAGTCAATTGAGTTGAAACATAGCTGAGGTGAAGATTCTTCTCGAATGAATCGTTGATAATCATCTTCGACACCTTTGATTCATTTACTAGCTCATCATATATGGCTTTGATAGTTGTCTCTGTTGATTCTTGTACTTTGGTAGTGGCTGATTGGTATTTGTCTGGCACAAGTGCACTTTCTTGGAGCATGATGGTCATGTTGGCTGTTATATCTGGATTATCAGGTACGTCTTCGTAATCAGAGTCGTCTACTTCAGAGGCGTCTGGTGCTATTTTTGACTTGCCCATGAGCTCTAGAAGGTATGAAATCTTCTGGCTATTTATAGTGTCCCGATCATCGGGGTCCATTGGAGTTCTTTTCAAGATCGTAACAAAGAATATGGTTTTGCCAATTTAGGTCGGTATAATGAATATCTGGTGCACGGGTGTAATCACCAGACTTGATTTTGGTTTAGTGGTTGATGTGAGAGGCTAAAATTGGTATAAAAGTCTTAATCGAAACGGGCATTGAAAATTAAATCTTAGTAATTCATTAATATGGAAGAAGCATTAAAAGTTAGTATAGAAAATCTTAGTAGTTCATTAATATGTAAGAGGCATTAAAAATTAGTATAAAATATCTCTAATCTAGTAATTAGGATGTATATGCAAATGTGCTGTCATAGTCAAGCAGGAATGGGTTTAAGAATTAAATAAGTTTTTTTGTTTAGTCTTGCTATAAGAACTTTGTGATGTCATCAGATCAAATTGTTGACCACGTAATCAAGGATTATTTCATAGCAAAAGATAAATTGATCCAAGTTTTGCACCATTGATATTCTTTGGGTCCTTTGGAATTGAATTGACTTGTAGACTAAGTCATCCTCTCCCCATGGATCGAAATGACCTTTTCTATTGTAGTTGTTTTCAAAATTATCCATAATCATGCTTAAAGTGATAAAACACCCAGTTCTTCCACAACCTGCGGAACAATGTACCATGATATTTGGATCCAAGTTCTTGGCTGCCATTATATCATTGTTGGAATGGATTAAGTTGAAAATCGAATCAAACAGAGAGGGAATACCAAAATCAGGCCAGTCTTTGTATTCGAAGTGGTAAACCAAAACTGGGTCGTGGTTAGCTTTTGATAATCTAATTTTTCTGAAAATAAAGTTCATTCCATCCACCGATTCTTCAGTTTTGATGGAAAGCTTTGAGCAACTGAAAGATTGATCATCGAAGTACCGTGGTACTTGTGAAAGCAACGAAGCTTGATGGTTCAAGCAAACGATCACAGGAATCTTGTTATACCAAACGATTTTCCAAAAATCTTCAAAGGTAGATTGCAATGGATTCTGGGTAGCAATGTATTTATTGTCACTTAACTCGGGGAATGCAATGTAGTTGGCGTTGAAGTAATCGTCAAACTCGTCATCAATACTGGAAGTTTTATTGGAGACGGATGGCGATGCAATCAACTTAACTCGAGAGTGTTCGTAAGGCCAGATATTGTTGTAACGATTTTTGAAGCCATACTCAATACCCTTGGGGATCTTATAGCTGGTTTCATCACATCCTGGACATAAAGCACTAGGAGAGCAAACTGCGAGATCATGCTTAAATGCCAGCAATGGCGATTTTGCATTCTTGGATTTCTTTCCACTAGCTGACAAGCTACCATCATTGTTAATAGCGTAGTTCAATCTTAATTGCTCACACTCTTCAATTTTGAGAAACTTGGCATTTAACTTGGTTATGAGTCTTTGGTTGAAATCTTCATCATCAATATTTTCTACAAGAAACTTCATCCATTTGGGCAATTTATCCATTTTCGCTCTGATATTACGGGGTAATTTAAACTGGTAGTGGTACCCTTTCAAGGTAGAGTCCATCCCATAGCTCTTCTTTTGATTGGTTAATTGTAGCATATTAGCATTTTGCTTGCCAATTGTAGACATGTCTAATTTTGGAAGGTTATTTCTTTTGATGGAAGATAAGAATTTCTGCTGAGATGGCGCAGCTGATGGAAGAGTGAAGCCAGATAATAATGGGAGATGGTCATTTTCCACTTCTGGCAGGGTTTCTGTCTTTGAATTTGTGGGGTGAATGGGAGAAATGGGAGAGTTCGAGCCTATAGACATCGAAGATGCAGATGATGGCGGAGAAGTGACATTAAGAGAAGAGATTTCATTGGTTTCAATTAAAGAAACAGCCAGCAAGTTTTCACTCAAGCCGTTGAAACCTCCAGTTAAAATGTAGATATCGAAAGCATCGGGGAACTTCAAAAACTTCGATACAGTTTGGTAGAGAGCAAAGCTTACTTGGGATTCATTGCTCTCGGCATCATACACCAACACTTTCAAGGGATTAGTGGGGAGAGAAATCTGAGACAAGATGTTTTGTTTATCTTGGGCCGGGATATTGATGGAATGGAGGATTTGTTTCAAGTCGTAGCCTGGGCGCTTGAGGAGGGTGGTGGGGAGACATAAGTTTATGGATTTGGCAATGCGCGAATGGGAGTATACGTTGAAGGGTCTGGCGTCAAAAATGATGGCGTCATGCAAGGAAGTCAAGTCGGAGGGGGCTATAGGGGTGACATTTCGAGGTAAGCTTTTGAAGGGGAATTTGGCGGTTGGTGAAGGAGGACATACGCCAAAGCGCAATTTCTGGGGTGATGACAGCAGTTTCAAAAAGTCGCCAAAGGACTCGGACGTGTTCATTGCAGGGGTATGTTGTTTACAAGGAGTCGATGCAGGGTGGTGGTTGTGGTGATTTTGTTGCCGATGTAATGATGATACTCTTTCCACGGTCACTTGGGGGATGTCGGGAAAGTAGTTGGAGGCGTCGGTTCTCGTGGAGGCTAGATTGGGGCTTTCACCCGAAGAGCCCGACACAAGTGCACTCATATTATTAACGATGGTACGATTTAAAAAAGCACTTGAGGGGGGCAGAAAGAGATTAGAAGACGGTTTGCAGAAGTAATAAAAAGTTCAGGGAGGAGAGGATTTGCCTGGTTATATACTTTTGTCTGCATTTGATATCATGCAAGCGGTATGCAGATGCACAATAACAAAAATAGCAGGCCAAAAAAAAAAAAGATTACAATAAGGGTAATTTTTGGTCTTTCTTTCTACATACAAAGCGATTTGTATGCTGCTTTGCGTGACTATTTGGCTTCTGATCAACTGTATAGAATGGGGAGACCACCATGAGGGGCCCAGGAACGACCTACACCATTTAACTGGCAAATATCAACGTAATAGTGGTTACTATAGTTACAATTGGGGAGCGGTCTCGACCAAATCGATGCAGGAAGGCGAAAATAATTGGTACCTTGAGATTTTTTCCTACGTCATTTTTTCTTGAAGGGAAAAAAACAAGCCGTCAGGCAAAAAATATAAAATAGAAGGCCGGCTTAGCTTCTAGAACTGCGGCCGCGACTGCGACTGAGACTGTAACTACTGGGGCTGAGATCGTCCGAGTCCAAAAGGGAGAAAAGGAAAAGAGACGCCTGCCGGCTAATTTTAGCATAAAGGGACCCGTCAATGTACAGCGGAGTACATTTCCATGACAGGATTAGCGGATGATGAGGTGCCGAGCGAAACAGGGATGCCTAGGTGAACTGGAAACTGGGTTGATGAGGTATGGCGAAGGAAAAAGAATAAGAATGCAGGCGGGAAGAGATACGACGATACAGGCCGAGACCATGGCTGGGCATAGAAAAAGGTTTGAAGCACTTTGTATTTGGGGGAGACCAATATTGGTTGGCTAAATCAGACGGTGTTTGGAGCGTTTCTCAAGCCGATTAATAAAGTTTACCATATGCACGCCTACACGTAGCTTGTCTAGCCCTGTCAATAATGGGCCACGAAGGAGCAACTCAGTGGTGTTACTGTCTTCACATGGCAAATCGTCGTTTTGGTTGGGCAACGAAGGATATAAGAGATCGGTAGTATTGTCGTCGTCGGTATACGAGGTGTGATGGTTGGTGTGGTTAAGAAGCTGTCGGAGAACGTCGTTGGCGGACGTTGCTTCGGATAATTTGTATGCTAATTGGTCCTCTGATTGTTGGTGGTGCAGGATGCGACGTTGTAGCTGACTTATTGTATCTTGATTATTTTCCTGTAGTTTTAGCTGTTGCTGAAGTAGGCTTATTGTTTCTAAATCTCTTTTCCGGTTTTGCTCCCATTCGTGCTGACGCTGGTTTACACTGTCGCGTTCTTTGTCCCGTTGTTGCTTCAACTCTTCGGCCACGGCTCGATACTTGCCAACCTGCTCAGCCAATTGCTGGATTTTCCGCTGGTATTCATCTTTGGTCCTGACTTCGACCTCCTCCTCGTGACTCGTTTTCAATTGCTCTTGTACAATGGCTATTTTCTGGCGGCAGGTGTAATTCTCATCAGTCAACTTTCGATTTTCCATCTCTAACTGTCGTATTTTGGCATCCATCTCCTCAATGGTCTGATTCTGCCGACTCAATCTCTCTATCAATAAGTTTTCTCCGCCCCGGGTATTCTGTCGCCCTTCCTGTATTCCAGCCTGTTGACGTCCAGCCTGTTGACGTCCAGCCTGTTGACGTCCAGCCTGTTGACGTCCAGCCTGTTGACGTCCAGCCTGTTGACGTCCAGCCTGTTGACGTCCAGCCTGTTGACGTCCAGCCTGTTGATGTCCAACCTGTTTGTATACTTCTGGCTGTTTGCCTGTAACCGACTGCTTGTCTTGAGATACTACCTTTTCACTTTTCGACGGTAGTTCATAGTTTGTATTCTGAATCTCTCGTATGTTCTCTTTGAAATCATCAAATAGATTATGCTGTAACTTCTGTTTGTGCTCCTTCGATGCTTGTGGTGTCACCTTCAGTTCGTCCTTCAGTGCTACCGAGGCCTCATTTTCGTTCATTAATGTCCTTAGACTCCGTTTCAACATCTCATTATCCCTCTTAAACCTCTGAAGGGTATCATCTTCAGTCATGTTGACGGAAAACAACTGTGAGGACGCGAAAAAAAGAGATCAAAACATCATCAAAACACTACGGAAAAAAAAAAAAGATACCAAAATAAACCTTTCTTTTCTAAACAATGTCAGATACTTCGGGAGAGTTTGGTAATATCAGACGTAAACCTTTCATACGGAAACAGCCACTCGTGGACCGAATCAAAGCGTGGCCTTTTGACTTTCTACTTTGGGCCAATGAACTACGTCTCTCTATCGAATGGGACGACTATTGCTACTCGTTAGCTTTGCCTTCGGGGTCGATTCTAACTGGGATATACTCGGTGATTGTGAAAATTGTCAATTACTACTCCATTCTGGACGAAAGAAGAGAAAACCTGGTGTTTCATACCGATTTCCATAATTATGAACGTATTAAACGAAGAGCCGTTAGAGGTGAGCCCATCACTCCAGTCACGGCCCCAATCACTGGTAGTGGGTATTGGTTATCCTTGCTCAAGCTTTCATTGTTTGTCATTTTCCTTACTTCGCTAATCAACTTTATACGTGTATTTGCCCTTTCCTTCAAAAAGTACTCGTTAATGAACGCCACCACTCCTCCTAAATCGTCATCAGTAATAAACCTCTACCTCAATAATGCCAACGAAAATGACCATTCCATCTTGACCATCATCTCCAAATTCTTTTATAATCACACTAATGAAGCTATACAAGAAACCGACTACGAGGGGGAAAGTTTCTACGACGAAGAAACGTTAGACGAAGAGAATTTGGTGGAAAAGAATATCTACCAATTGAATGTATGGAACCCTTCAAAATTTCCCCTTTATTTATCCACCTGCTTCTCACCTATTACGTTGTTCATGGTAAGTTTACTTGCGAACGAGATCTCATACTGGAGACTACTAATTCTAATTGCCGTCACCAATGTTTCTCATTACTTTGTTATTACCCAAAGATTTTTGGTCTTACTAAACGATAAACAAATTTTATTCCAAGAAATGTTCCAAGAGTATAACGATAAGTTTGTCACTCCCAAAATCAACATACTTAAGAAAGATGTGGTTGTTGATGCAACTTATGGCCCTACTGTACCCACTGAATATATAGTTAGCCAGGATCAAAAGGCTCATTTACTAACTGAAAAGCTGAAGGTGTTCATCACTCATGATATTAACGGTAAACCATTTAATAACATCTCTATGAAGAAAATCACTTCCAGTACCCTGACCCCAAGACAATTGTCTCGAGCTACTTCTCCTGCTCGAGAGAATGATTCTTTGAGGTATTCCAGTGATTACGACACTTCTATCAGAATCCACGATGAGAAGGTTAGACATGTCCAACGACTAGAGGCAGAGCTCGCTCAACAAAAGAGTCAACTCCAAAAGGATGGTTTGTATTCGGATAATTATCGTAATAATCGTCTACCTTTAAGATCATCAACCGGCTTGTATGAAGAAGAGAAAAGGTGGAATAATCGATCTGCGGCATTCTCTAATGATTACTTGAGATCACAAAGAGAACCATTGTACTTGCAACAACGGAAACCACTACAACACTCACCTTCCAGGTATGACAGACTCGATAATTATCATAAGCCTGACTTGAGTCCTTCGAAACAAACCCCTTTCAACTCCAGAATCTATTCTTCCAGATCACCAAGCCCTCACAAGGACATTCGGCCAACAACTCCTACGTGTAGAAGCCCTAGTCCTAATAGGGCGTATATAAGATCATCATCTCCAAGTAGAAACAGTCCAAGTAGAAGTCCCCATCGAGTTCCCCAAAGCCCAATTTCCAGAAGATCAAGTATTGATAGGAGATCGTTTCGATAACGAAACAATTTAGAACATTTTGAGTCTTCTTTTGCATTCTACTTCTTCACATAACTTCTTTATTTAATATACAACTAAAGCTCATTAAAGCCAAATAAGAACTTGAAAGTTTTGCCTACAACACCCAACTTCTCGTCATTTTTCTTTTCAGCTTCGGTCTTAGTAGGATCACTTGCAGCGTTATTGGTTGCCTTTAAGAAGAATCCAGTACCATCCTTGATGTCTACTCGTTTGACGTATGCGATATCATTAGAATCCGACATTAGTCCAGTCACGCTGTCAGATTTAGCATTGGGGTGTTCAATGTTTTTACTAAGTTCTATTCCTCCGCCGATGTCTTCATTTGCACTCAAGGTTCTCTTCTGTAACTTCTCAACAGTATCCTTCGTGTACGGCACTACACCAATGATGGCTCCATTAAAAACATTACCATTTTCTTGTAATGCATCGATGGCAGATGAAGGATTGTCATAAGTAATCTTGACCCATGACTCTCCACTGAAAATAGGATATACTTTTTTACGATCTTGAGAGGTTTCGTTGAAGAGAAATCTGGCATTGTTGTTATTAGCGTTCTTGTTAACTTCAAATGGTTCTAAAATAGTGCCTAATTCCAGAAAATATCCAATCACTTGATTAACCATTGATTCATGGTATCCAAAGATCAATACTGCTGATTCACTATGATCCAAAGGGTTATGTATGGGTTCTTTATCTTTTGTGGCTATCTTGGATGGTTCGTTGGAATCATCGAATTGGGAAAATGCATTATTATAGTTTTTGGGATTCTTGTTAATGAAGGAATCGGTGTTCTGATTGGTGGGTTTATTGAACGAGATCAACACATCGTCGTTCAAGTCGTAGATAGATCTAGAGGGAGGTAAGTCATCATTGTTATTGTATAAGTTGAAGTCGGCTGCAAGAGATTCATTGGCGGTATCATGAAGTAAGTTGCCAGAGGAAGTATCGTAAATATCCAACGAACTGCCCGTGGTCAACGCTTTTCTCTGGCTCACACCAAAGGAAAGTATATTGTATTCATTATCCTCTGAACTCAACCCGAGTAAGTTTTTGGTGTTTTTAGTATCCTTTTTATTACCTCCTTTGGCAGTGGTGGCTGCCACTTGGAGTCCTGCTTTCCTGCGTGGAACAAGATGATTGGTGATGATTCTCTTTTTGGTGTCTTGAAACCATTTGGGATCACTGTTTCCCGACGCTATTCCGCCGGTTGACGAATTGATGCCACTCCCAAACAATGTAGACATGGCGGTCTTGATGAGAAGAGGATTGAGATGTGATTTATTTGTTGTCGTCACTGGATTTTTGAGAAACCTTGTTTTTTCTCAACATCGTAAACCTGCACACAATCTCTTCTCTTCAAGGAATTTTTCACTGCAAAGATACTTCATTTCTGAGTTGCAACAACCTAGGGAAAGACATTAAAATGATATTATCTCCTGCTGAAAGATCGTTTCTCTACGATTCACTAACACAGAAACCTCCTATAAGGCCAGACTCAAGAGCGGACCACCGATTCCGCCCTCTAGAGGCTAAGACGTCATTCTTACCTGGTTCTAATGGATCGGCAAGAATAAGGCTAATTGATGGTAGTGAGTGTATAGTTAGTGTTAAAACCAAGGTGGTTTTGTCTGCTAGAGAGGCAAATTTGATTGAATGTGACGTTGATGTCGCTGGGCATAGGGATGATTCCAATTTCGTAGGGAACTTGAAATTCAATCTCACCAACTTGCTACTGAAAAACTTCCCCTTCCAGTACCTTAAATTGACCTCCAAGTACTCATTCAAGCTATTCCTTGATTGCATAATCATCAGCCACTCATCCTACCCATTAAGCTTGTTATCATTAACTTGCTACTTAGCATTAAAGACCACCAGATTGCCGCTTTTGGTATCGGAGATTGATGACTCAGAAATCGAAGAACAACCAACCTTTTCTGATGACTGGGAGAATTCTCAGTTGTTATCAACGGTTATAAAGAAGGAAAACTTCCAGCCGCCTATCTTTATAACTTTGGGTGTAGTAGGAGATAGTTTATTATTTGACCCTTCGATTGAAGAAGAACAGGTGTTGGAAAATGGGTTGCTAGTGGGGTGGTTTGATAATAAGGTGATTACGCCAATGTCCAACTTGAACTTAGCAGTTAACTCCAACAACTCTAACTTCAAGGGCTTAAAGACACAATCACTCATAAACGCTACTATCATGGTAAATAAGTACTGTGGGGCTATCGTACATGCTCTAGACACTCTCATTGAACAAGACCAAGATGATAATGATGGGTCCATTTTTTAGTCAAGAAGATGTGTTATATAATTGTACATTAAATACATATTAATTTATCTTTATTTAAACTAACAATGTTGTACTGAGTACGCATGAACTATGACTGCCGCAGCAGTTTGAATATTCATAGAACGTATTACCCCAACCTGTTTTATTTCCACACAGAAGTCCAACTCGGCCAAAATATCACCGGGAACACCCTCTTTCTCTTTCCCTAATAACACCAACGTCTTTTTAGGGAATTGCAAGTCCCCGTTTAACTCCACCGATTTGTCGGTCTGTTCCAAGCCTACTAATGTATATCCTTCTTTCTTCTTGAGTTTCAAGAACTCGATGATATTCTCCTCCTTCACTTCGTGCATTGGCATCCAGTAGTCAGCCGTCACCGCAACGTTTTTGAACTGGGGATGGTCTTTCACTCGAATATCATTCAACGTCAATAACCCTGCGCCAAGGACATCACATAGTCGACAAATACCACCTAAATTTGGTGGTTTGTCGACAAGTGATGATACTACAATCAAGTCACTACGAACAACGTCTCCTCCACGAGAAGTCTCGTCCACATCCATCACTGTGCTCCAGGCACCACTCTTTGTTTGCAATGGAGATTGGGAAATAGCACTGGAAGATGGAGCCGTAGTTTTGGAAAAATAGTTTTTCCGTGTTTTGATCCATAATTCCTTCAAGTTCTCACCAACAGGATGACTGAGTCTGGATATTTGTGCTGGACTCAACCATTTAACGTAATCCTCTTTTCTTAAGAAATCAACATCTCGGTCGCTGACACGTAGTAAGACTCCTCCAGAAATACTCACCATAGTCAAATCTTGTTTGATATCCCATAAAAGGGCATCACCGCTTCGGAATTGACCATAGGACTCCGATGCAACAGCACTATTATACAAGCTTTCTGAAACTTCAAGAATATCTGGCCTTATGGACAATGATTTTGCTTTAATTTCAGGGAAAATCGCACAATTTAACGATAAGGAAAAATGTCTGGTGGTGGCCTTATTAGAGGTTGCAAATGAGATAATTGCTGTCAAAAGTTGTGACAAGTATTTAGACTCTTTAGATGCCAGTAAATGCTGCACAGATAAGAACAAAATCCGTTCATATACAGTCACCATCGAGGGTTTAAGGGTGTTGTTCTTCAATCCATTTTTAAGCTTGTCAAGAAGAATTTCGATGAAAGATTCGTTTTGGGTAAGGTAAAGAGAAATGATCCATTCAAGGTAGACTCTTGCCAAGGGACTGGGCTCGGTTTCAACAATCGAAATGTATCTTTCCATGTAGGTTTCGACTGCTTTACTTTCGACTTTGTCAATGACACAGAGAATGATCGAAAAGAGTTGTATTCTTCTCCATTCTTCAAAGCCGTCCACCGATCTCAAAACTTTAACCAAGTTAAACTCTTTATCGTTGTCGAAGATGAATTTCAAAAGAGAAATCGACATGGAAGATGACTTAATTGAATTGAAGATGGCCATTAAGTTGATTCTGGCACTCAATTCTTCTGGTCCATAAACGATATTGTAAATGTCACCACTGCCTTTTACCTCTGAATCATAGAGGTGGCCAATGATATTCTCAAGTCTAAAAGTGTTGTTCCTGAGTTGGTAGGTAATAAATGAGCGTACCAATATTTCTGGTAACCACTCAATTTGCTCAAATGCTTCAGGTGACTTGAGTTGAAAATTAGATAAATGATGTGTGAAACGAGGTAATAATGATCTTCTACCCTGGGCATTTGTAAGCACAGATATTCCAAATTTGAGGAGATGAGATCCAATAAACTCATTGGATGAACGTTCCAAAATGAATGGATTCATCAACGTATCAATTATCAAAACATGCAATTCCTTCTGATTGAGCTGTAATCTTGTAGAGCTGAGATTTTCCCACAAATCATGAGTGAACTCCACAAATCTTGGGGTCAACTCTTCCGAAAGAGTATACTGATTGACGATGTTGTTGAGAATAGTTGCCACTGACCAATTAAGACTGAAGTTAGATGATGATGACACTAACAAAGACAACAATGTGTCGATCTCGATATTGCTGATGGTGGTACCGGATGAAACGATCGCAATGCATCTCAAATACTGACCCATAAGATCTTCTTTAACTTTGTAGAAGTCTGACACAGATTTGGAAAGTTCTTGAGCATTATTCAAGATCAAGCTACGGAACTTTAGCAATGACCCAATTTCAAACAATTCATGATTTTCGATGTCCTTCATCGAGTAAGTTTCTAACAAATTATTGAAAATTTTGAACTTATAAGTACATGATTGAATGTCTTGCAAGGAAGAAGATTGCACTTCAGTATTTATAACTGCCCATAATTCAACCAACTTGATCTTCTCAGGCAATAGGTACGCATAATCTGGGAGATGGGCAATAGATAAGCTTAAAAGAATGCTAGTATCGGTACTTTTGCCCGAAAATACCTGTTCAAATAAATCACTGTAAACAGCAATAATCTCTTCATTTACCAAATCTTTTATATTACACCTAGATTCGAGAAGTTGAGACAAAAACTTCGGTGATTGTTGACTGAGAACCAGAGTTAATCTTTCTTGATTTTTTTTTGCGGCCAAATTATTGGCGAGCATGAACAAGATAATTTTATCATCATCATCTCCCTCAACATCATCGATAATAATGTTACTGAAAAGATCAACGTTGCTGTTAAGTTCCTTATAGCCATTGAATTTGACAAATTTTGACAAGTTTTCAACAAGAGGAGAATTATTTTCATTTTTGAATTTCAATAACAACTTGAGGTTAAGGGTCTGAGAAGTGGTCTCAAAAATCTTACCTTCACATGTAGCTTCGAATAACTTCAATAAAAGGGTATCATGTTTCCCAAACTTAAGGACCTGGCGCTTGCCCAATCCTTGCACAATACCCAAGGTGATGTAGATTCTTGAAGGATCGAAGGCATCTTTGAAGTTGACCAATACCTGTAGTAACGAATAAACTACTTCCTCGAATTCCTCGTCGGTGTTTAAGTTCCCGACGAAGTTGCTAATAAATTCAGTCAAGCTAGTACCGTAAGGACAATAAAACTCATTGGTATTTTCACGTTGTCTTACAGCAAAATGCGAAGCCAACATCATATATGGCAAAAAGGTGTTTTCCAAAATAGGAAGACTATGTTTGAGGAGATAAAGGTGATCATGAGGAATAGACAAAATCACATTAAGAGTGAACTTTCTTACTGATTCCATACCTGCTTTGAAACCGTTGCTCAATAGACAGAATCCCCAAGAAGGATGAATGATGGACGAGGGTGAAATTAAACTGACGATGTCATCTATGGCTCCTTGGGCTTGGTGTAAGGAAGTATCAATACCCAAGATTTCGTATAAGGTAGTATATCTTGACCATTCCTTCAAGCTACTTTCTCGATTTTCTACCCTCCAGGGCATGATCTCGGTGGAGAGTGAAACAGAAATAGCCTTCACAGACAATTGCAAAATGGAAAGGGAAAATTTTCTAAGCTCATGAGATTCACTCACAAGACCTTCTTGAAGAATTCCCCAATAATTGTAGGAGGAATTCTGAATGATTTCACTTTGGAACAATTCATCATTTTGGAGATTGCTATTACTATTCATATAGCGCAACCAAAAGATAAAACCATGATTTACATCATTTTTATTTCTTGATGCGATGAGAATAAAGATTACATCCCAGACAAATTTAGAAGACTTTGTCTCAATAATACCAGGGAGCCTCCAGCGTAATAACTTACTTGCGGCGTTTGAGATGTTTTCTTCAACATTACCCATAAAATAGCATATGAGATTATCCAATTCAAGCGATTCACTACTAATGCTTATGAAAAGACTATCAAGAAATGCAAACAATTTTAGAATAGAAGCATCTGCAGCTTCTTCATCTTCAGAACCATGTTTTAGTGTAATGCTAGGAAAGTACTTCGGAAGAAGTATAGATTTGAATTCATACAAAAACTTGGACGAGGATGAGGCTTCAATATACTGGTTCAAGCTGGTGGTAGTACTCAGCACAATATGGTTAAATAAAGGTTTGGATACCCGAGCCAACTGTGCAACTCTATGAAATGACTCAGAATCCCCTGATTCAATCACAGTATCGGCATATTCACATACCGTGGGGCTTATTGCGTCAATGCTTTCTTGATCTAAATCTGCGATGAGGTCGCATAATGCTCCCAAATTATGTGGATTCTCTCTGATTCCCTTGGATAAGCTGATAGCCAAGCATCGCTTTTGGTCAATGGTCAAGTGCTTTGCAATGAGCGACACCGAATTGTGCATCGACATTCTGTTCTTCAATCGTGCAAATCCCTTCTTCTCCAACCTTGCAACTACTTTTTTCATCGATGCCCTCGCTTGGGTATGCCGCAAAAAATTTCAACCGCTTCCGAAATAGGACAAAAATTCCGGAGTCGCTGCACCACTCGATATGAGTATTTATGGGAAGCGATATCCGGATGATTTCTGATCTCTTTTTCCTTATAAAAATCACGGATGGTGGTAGGAAGTATCATTGAGAGCTGGGAGCTCAAACTTGGAGAAACCAGGCTATCAACAATCGCAATTCTATGCGTCGGGGTATTTATCTTCTACTCCGTCAGTGCTTTGAAACCAGCAGCTGCAATTAAATCTAAGAAAGGTTCTTCTTTGAAAGATCGGGAAACTACTAAGCCAAAAATCGATCCTGTTGCTGCCGATTTTGACTGGGCTAAGCTGGAGCCAGTTAAACACTTCCCATTCAAGAATGCTAAGTACCAATTGAATATGGGTATCAAGAACTTAGAGCCTCAAGAATATCTCGTCCTCGACCCCACATACAAGGACAAATTACTGGAGAAGTATAGAATAGTCACCAACAATCACCCTGATTACCCTCCAGATAAGGACTTGAAGAACAGCACTGTCTTCTATCTTCCCGAAGCTGAGGAAGCCGTTAAAGAGTATTATGATTTTGTCATCGAATACGTTTGCTCTAGATGGCCTCAATACTTCGTCAAAACAGGATCCAATCAGATTCATAATAAGATCACCAATGAGTTTGTTCCTGCTCAATCACACACTGCGACAGAGGCAGAAGAGTATTTAATACACTTGGTCAAAACTATTGAGGAAGACTTCATCATCTTGTTGAAGGACCCTTCGAAAGAACACGAAATCGATGGTACTGAATACTACTTCAAAGCAGGAGTGTTTGCGTTTGCAGCTGGATTCGACCCTAGAGACAGGTTTGATACTCCGCTCTCTTTTATCCATCATCCTATTCCTGGCTACGAAGCCAAATTAAAAATGTCCATGAACAGGTTCTTTGACAAGCTTCAACCTCACCGATTCGTCACCAGAGCCAATTTTTCCGTACAAACCCATGGTAAATACTATGTTGACGACTCTAATAAGGGCCATAACTTACCTGACGACGTTGAGCAACTACCAATAGCTTACAATGATTTGGACTTTGAGAATGGAGTTCACTACAGAAGCGAAAGACAAACTTTAACAAAGCTCCCTAAATCTGGTGCTATTGTATTCACTATCAGAACTTATTTGACTCCCATGGCTGAACTTAAGAACGAACCTCTCGAAGTTCGTGAACGACTCGCTGGAGCCATCAAACTTCTTCCTGAAGATATTGCCAAATACAAGAGATCCAAAGAATGGGGGCCTGCAGTGGTCCAGTTTTTAGAAGAGTCGTGACTTTTTAGGGTTACATACTCATTGGTCCTACAACAGGTTTATTAGGACTGGAATTTGTCATTAGCTAATTTTGTATATAAAAAATTATTTCATCCATTTCTTCATTTCGTTTCTCATAGTTTTTCTACTTCGTCTTTGATTTCTTCCCATATATCAACGTTCTTCTTGGCCCAGCCAATTAAAAATCCGTTGTACGTTAATAATATCTCGAAGATCACCCGTAACTCTTTAATGTGGAATAGGCGGAAATTCTTATCCATTTCATCAGCAATATAGGATACATCCTCTAACATGATCTTCTGGCATTTTTCAAATGTACTTATTTTCGTCTTCAAAGATGCAATCTTTTGTTTTCTCGTTTGTTCTGGGTTTTGGTCAATGATGTCACTCACATATTGGGTAATTTTCTTTAGTGAATTCATACTAGGAAACAATTTGAATTTACCAGACTTCTGTTGGGGATGTGCTAATTCCTCTGGTTGAGTTCGATTTAAATCAAACTTAGGATCATTGGATATGGGCTGAGAATTCAATACTCCGTCAACCCTTGCACTTTCCTCTTCTGTCTTCAACAAATCATATAAATCCCGTTTCTTCTCGTTCACTTCATCATCAAGTAGCTGCAGTTGACGTATTTTGCGCCGTTGGTATTTATTGATAAATTGAAGTATCTCCGTATACTGAACTGCTTCTCCCAAAGGCTCAGAAAACTTTGTCTCTAAGTCACTCGTCAATGAATTAATCGTAACATAAGAACGATCAAAGACTTGTCCAACTTTATCAAATACTAGATTAATTCTAGTATCGTCCTCTTCAGTTTTGTTTTTATTGTTCCGAGATATAGGGGAGTCTGCAAGAATTAAAGAGAATGAATTAAGTGTTGTACCAAGTTCAGTATAGTCATTAGAAAGTCCCACAAAGTTCGCCATGATTTTCTTATTAATGTCATCCAATTTTGAGGTGGTGACGATATAATTGTCTCCAACATTACCTTCAGTCGATCCTGGATCTGGTGGAGTTGCTGGTGATGTTTGGGCTGATAAATCATTACTTTCACTTTCCTCTGTGCTGGTTAATTTGGCAGTACCATTGCTGATTAATTGGCTGGTTTTCTTCGATAATTTCTTCTTATTATCCAGTAGTGGCTTTAAGAAGGAAATTTTGATGGGGTGGTTACTTACTGGGATAGGTAAATGGGAATAAACTGTATCTGTCTTCAATCCGTTTTCTGGATTCAGTAAATAAACGGATTTCGGTAATTGACTGGTTATAAGAGCTATTTCATCGGACCAATTTGCATTAGGGTCTAAGAACTTAGCAAAAAATTCTAAGTTTCGGATTTGGGGGATCTTCAAACAGTTATTTAAGAAATTGCTTAAGAGTCGTTTTCTATGTTCAATTAACTTGCTCTTAGTTAGATGCTTGGAATTGATATACGAATATGCTGCCGATGACAGAGCGCTGGAGGAGTTGGCAGTATTAGCACTATTCCCATTGTTATTGACGGACGAACCATTGGGGCTACTAATGGAATTAGAACCCACTAGACCATTGAGCATGCCCAAATTTAAGAAATTTTTAGGAGGGATAGGAGGGATTATTACTAAAGGGAATATTTTTGATAAAACATCACGTAAGCTTTCAAAATCACTATAACGTCTTCTTGTCTGGATTTCATCCTTAGGGTCTTTCACGTTAATGAGTTTTATGGTATAAACAATGTACTTTTTCAGAGAATTAACCATGCCTTCATTAGAGTTTCCCGCTTCGGTTATTTGGATTTTCACATTACTCGTCGGTTTCAATAGTTTAGTCACCCTACTCTCATAATTTATCTGTATCGAATTGAACGTATCTTTATTGATCCCATTCACTACCTTGTTGTTTGAGGATGAGTTATAGAGGAGTATTGATTCTTCATCGTCTTCGTCATCTACACCATTGGCGGTACTGTGGTCTTTGGCTTTGTCTTCTCCTGATTTGCCGCCCTTATCCTTATTTTCGACCACGCCATGTTCACTCATTAGACTGGCAAGACCCTGGATATTGGAAAAAGGATTGTTATCCTCATCATCATCGAAAACTGATGGTGATCCAGCCCCATTAACTGGAGATTGTGTTTGTTGTCTGGGTTCATCTCCTGAAGCCTTAGTATCTCCACTTTGTTCTTCAGACATAGTAGAATCTCTTACCAGAGAGACAGAATCTTAAAGAGCAATTTACTTAGTGCCGGTGAAAACAATCTTGTGAACGTTACGGTTGTCCCAATACTGCTATGAAACCAAGTACGTTCTAATTTGCTTCCGTTTAACAGTGTTATATGTACGTGCGAGTGTCATTGATAAGCTTTTGCCTTTAAGGTCGGTGCACGGATTGAGACAGATGGTGCACGGATTTACATCCGTACCTCATTTGCAAAATCGTTTACAACTTGACAGGAAACGGGGCCGGGGTCCACTTAACTGATATTGAGCTATGCTTAGATTAAGCATCCATCTGAGACTTTTACTCATCAATCTGATGGGTGAAGCTGTCAGTTTTGGGCGAATCTTTATCAGTATACCTGTACACCCGTAAAATGGATCAACTTTCATAACCAAAGCTATCGTTGGTAAAGGTAAGAATGCCTCTAATCATTCCAGTATCTTCCTTTCCTTCCTTCTTTCTTCCCCCCTTTACCACCCCTCTTTGCTCTATCTCTTTTCCCTTTCATCTCCGTCTCCCATCAAACACCCATCTTTTGAATATCGCACGACTTTTGTTGATGCTAAGAAAAAGTTAAACAAACTTCTCTTCACTGTACATTCCTTCAACAACGACTCTGGTATGGCCGATGCATTGATTGTGCCCGACAGCGAAAGCACCAGCAATGGGATAAATTTAACAGTCGATTCCCAATTTTCAGAAGTCTTAGAATACTACCAATTACATAATCACGATGATCCATTTCGAGTTATCCGAGAATTCAAATCCATTTCTGCTAGAAAAGCACTAGAATTGAGTACTAAACTTATAGATGAAGAGAATGAGGTCACCAAAGGGGAATTTGATAATTGGGATTTAGAAACCAGATTATGGCATCTTGTAGAAATTCTCTATAGTTTCAGATATTCGAAGCCTGAATCATTTTATCCGCAATTCGAATTTTCCTCGTTTTACGTGAAGAAAGAGAACTGGTTGAGAGCAAATCCCGAAATTAAAGAGCTTTCATTAATTATCTACTGGCTCCAAGAAAATTCCAAGTCAGTTTATGTTTCTGGTACCGATTTTGACAATATTGGTAAATGGCAAAATACTCGTCTAGTTATCGCCAATAAAGATTTGAACGCGTTGACTAAGAATAATAGAGGAGCCAATATTATTGAACAATTAGATACGGATGCTCCTTTGAGATCGGGTAAATCTATTGATGTGGACGATGAATTGGTGGACTCGAAAATCTTCAGTCTAATATACAAATTGGTGATTGCCAATAGAATCTCCGAGGCCATTGATTTGGCTAATAATACTAGCAATTTCACTTTAGCATTGATATTGGTGGGAGCTCAACAAGATTACATTGATCCTACTGTAGACAAGCAAACCTTGTTGAATAATCAATTTGCTGAAGATAACGATATGTTACTCGATGATATTAGTTTTAATGGTGGGTCAGTAAAGACTGCTTCTGGGGGCAAACACAAACTTTTATGGTATCAAACTGTTTACATACTTTCACAGCAACAGAATTTGAATCATTATGAAAAACTCATATACACCTATTTAAGTGGAAATGACATTAATGCCAACTTGAAATTAGCATCAGATAATTGGGAGGAATACTTATTGATATATTTAAATCAATTATTTATCTATAACTTGAAGAATTTCCTTTCATCTGAAGAATCCATATCACATCCCTCCATAAGTCCACAATCGTTGAAGATTCCTGAAATTTTAAACTCATTACTGAAAGCTGATAATGAAGTTTCTCAACAAAGTAAACATCCTATAAGGGTGATTATTGGGAGTGTAATGATAAACCAAGTGAATGATTTCTTAAATAACGAAATCAAATCCATCTCCAAAACACCTTTAGCACAATCACCTAATTTGTTAAGAATCATAACTCACCTTTCAATATTCTTATTAATACTTGATGAAAATACTGCCTCCCACAAGAACATTAACAAAATCATTACATTTTACGTCTCTAAATTACAAGAATGGGGTCTAACTTCATTGATTCCTGTATATCTATCATTTATTCCAAACGAAAAGGATGCTAGAGAATGCTACTCGTTATTCCTTTCCACAATTATTGACCCTAATGAGAGAGCAGAACAGATTGCTATTTCAAAGAAGTTCAGTAAATTTAATTATATTCCTGAAGAATCATCCCAAGCCACCACCAGTTCCACTGACGACTTCAATGAAAATGAAGATAAGATGGTCAATGTTTTGAGAAGAACAGTAGAAAGAGTAATGAAAGAAACTGAACCATACTACAATCAACAACCATCGAGTGAAATAACGGTTGAAGCTAACAATGATAGCATTCCAATCGTAGATTTAAAACTTTTTCGCTCAGTGGAGTGGTTTTATGATAGTAAATACTATGATGACGCTATTTCTTCCACTATTGTTGTATTCAGACGATTTTTATTGACTGGGAAATTGTCAAGTGTGAAAGCATTTAGTAAGGATAAAAACTTCAAGACATTAATCAAAAATTATGATAGTCAACTCCAGACACGGTACTTCACCAACTCTAACTTGTTGTCCTCAATCACTGAAGAAACTAAGGAGGAGTTGTTACAGTATGATTTGCTAGTAAACGTTCTTAACTTAATTGATGAGTGGAAGAATTTTTTGGCTACTAACAAAGTCAACTCTTCCTCAGACGAATCGTGGTGGAAATCAAAAGATCTTGAGAAGTCTATAGAAAAGACAAGCCGCGAGATACACTCATTAATTTATAAGTGGTTCACTCAGTTGACCTCTTCGTCTAATGTTTCAGAGGAAGATCAAACTATCTTCAAAGAGTTCAGGTCTATTTATGTACCCTACTTAATTATGGAACTTTTGTCAATCTATGAAATTTCAAGAAAGAATAATTGGACTTATATCAAGAAGGCCTTTTCTTTAATTACTGAAGTTGCTAAGGATAAGGAGAATGATTTCCTTCAATGTTTCTTACATTGTGGTAGGCTCAAGGAATTTGTTAAAAGGTCGGGTGAAATTGCCGTTGTTGCAAGTGAGCGAGGAGTCAAAGGAATTTTTTACGATCCCAACAACGTTTTAGGTTTTTAGTTTGTATACATATAGAAGTCCACTCATTCCATGAAGTCCAATTTATATTGATTTTACTACTCATTTGAATGGTGCCAAACTAAATCTTGTGGTATCCGTAGCATAATTTCAGTTCAATATCTAGGCTCGTGATAAAGTTATCTACAATGTACTGAACTAAGTTTATATTACACAGTGATTAGAAGTTATCTAAATCCAATCAATGATTCAATGTCGTGAATTCTTAATTTAATGATGAAGCCTTCTCATACAATAAATCTACGACATTAGACAAATTCTTAACGAGATCGAGAGATGCCTCATAAGCAGCATCTTTTCTTGGTTCGTCGTAGATGATCAACCAACCATTACCTTGATCTAAAACCCCATAAAACACTTTATCCAAGATCATTTGTGATAGTTTTCCTTCAACCTGTTGTAAGTTTAAACCAATATTCTTTGAGATTTGTGATAATTCAACGACACTATAAGATTCAATAATTTTCAATAAATTCTGTTCTAATAAATTATCATACAATGCATTAAAATGAGTTTTGATGATAGGGTCAGATTTCAATTCCTTAGAATAAGTAACCAAAGACGTTTCGAAGTTTTTCAAAGATCTGTTGGAGTAGGCGGTAGCAATTGATTTCATAGCATCAATATCTTTTGATTGATACTTGGCAACATTTTTATGATTCAATATGGTGTTCACATCATCCACCAAGTTCAACATGATTTTCGTCAACAACATATACTTCAATACTACAATTGCCTTTGGATCTTCTTGCATGTTGTAACCTTCGAATGATTCGTAGAAGTAGGAAAACGCCGTCTTATAATCCTTATCTTCAGCATTCAAAATTCCACTCTGACAGTCCAACTCCGCTTGCAACAAGGTGGGGCAGTAAATGGAGTTTGCTGAAGTTCTGGCACTAGTTAATGCTGCTCTTGATTTGGGAATGTTTCTTAATGCATGATAAATTTTGGATTCTAAGAGTTGAACTTCCACCAATGATGATTTGTCGTCTAGCTTTTTGTATTCTCTCAACAAATCAGTGATTAATTTTAAAGCTTCTTGGTACAATCCCTTCGTGTATAATGACGACGACAATTTCAACTGCAACGATTGTCTTAAGAATGATAATTTGTTAGACACTGCCCACTCAATACTATCTTTAATGGCACGAATTTGAACATCAATTGAGTCAGGGATTTGGTCGAAGTCTTCGATTAACGTCTTGACGATTTTGGCGGTCTTAGACTTGGCGAAGTTTCCCAATACAGTTCTTGATTCGGTGATTAACCCGCTCAATTGGCTGGCTTGACTGAGTTTCTTGTAAACTGCTCCCAATTCTAATATTGAAACCTCCTGTTCTTGTAATAGTTTGGTTACGGCACGGGAATCATCGCCATCAGCAGTGGATGAAATGATACTTTTGTATTTTGCTTCACCAGCATCGTAATTTCCTTTGGAAACATCGACTCTGGCTGCTTCTAATGTCTCTGAAGGTTCTGACATTGGGTTTACTTATTATCTTCTATGTGATTAACGGGGGAATAATTGAAAAAGACACTGGCGACTATTTGCCATCATTTTTGGCGATTTCTCGGTGGAGGTTAGTTAGTATGTGTTTGTTACCCGCGCACGACTTGGTTGATTTTTTCACTTTTTCTCAACCAAATGAACCCACTACTGTATGGAGAAGAAACTATCACCATGTTATTACGAGGATTAAGAGTCGGGGGGAAGGTTTCGTGCGGGCCCTCGTCGCGGATATTTCCTGATTCCTTACCTCTTTTAAGATATTATTCCAAAAAACATGACCCGTTCCCAATCAACTATAAAGAGGCCCAAGAACAGAAGAAAGTAGAAGATCTTCCTAAATGGAGGCAATGGGCATTGTACACCAAAAGCAAAGAGTTCAAAAAGAGTATGACCGTTTACTATTTGGGAGGATTTGGAGTTATGTGTGTGACTTTCTATTATTATATGAGAGACAGATACCATGAAGACAAACAGATTCGAATGATTAAAAAGAAGTACAGTGAAGATATCAACAGTTTGAGTGAATATGAGTATTTAAAGTTAAAAGCATTAAGTGGAGAAAACTTAAAACCGAGAGAGGCCAAGAAGTTTAAGATATACCAAATGATGAGGAAGGAATTCAGAAGAAAGCATTTTTTTGATACCGAAGCGGTGTTTGAACCAACTCCTGAGGAATTAGACGAATGGTACGGTAAACAATATAGACGAACTGTTACTAAGGCACCCGTAGCAGAAGATCGAGCAACCCTTGCTGAAAATTCTAAATTAAAGGACTCCTCCTCCGCTAAAGAAGTTGAGGTTGTACCCGAAGAGTTGACTAATGCTAATAACCCAAAAATTGTAAAAGCTGAAGACACAACCGAATTCTTCAATGATATTGCGGATGAGTATGACGACGAAATCAAATGGGAAGAACGTGGAGTTATGATGGGAAGACGTCGTAAGTGGTTGATGAAACAGGCTAGAGGAGACGTATTGGAAGTTGCTTGTGGTACTGGAAGAAATATTCCTTACCTTAATACCGAAACCATAGACTCCGTCACCTTTTTAGACTCTTCATCGAAAATGGTGGAAAAAACTCAACAAAAATTTAGAGCCAAGTATCCCAAGTATGCCAAAGCTGCATTTGCTGTAGGTAAAGCCGAAGATTTAGTTAAATTGGCTGCCAATAGTGAGCATCCCGTTAAGTACGATACCGTTATTGAGGCTTTTGGGTTATGTGCACATGAAGATCCTATCAAGGCATTAAAAAACATGACTGAATTGTTGAAACCGGGAGGAAGAATTGTATTGTTAGAACATGGAAGAAGTACATGGGATTTTATCAATAATCATCTTGATTTCCGGGCTGACAAAAGAATGAAAACCTGGGGTTGTAGATGGAATCTCGAAATTGGAGAGATTATTGATGATGCTGGGTTAGATATCACCTACGAGAAAAGGGTTCATTTGGGAACTACTTGGTTGTTGGTTTGTAAGAGACCAGAAGATCCAATGGCATTGGAAGAAAAACCATTCATTAATAAGTTATTCGGATCGGATATCACCAAAGTTGAAAAGCGGTAATGTAAATAGTGTAAATAGTCCAAAGACATAGTGTATAGCGGGTAATATGATCCAGTCTGAGCCGTTTGTAAGATATGATCCTGAACTCTCTAAAGACAAGAAGTAATGAATGGCCAGAAGACAGGTGTGTAAGCAGTATCAGAGGTATTGTTAATTTAATAATTATTTTCATAATTGTAGAACCTTGATAATCTTGAATAAAACTACTTTGTCACTTATTGGATTGCTCTCTCCCTTTAGTCGTCACACTCAAGTGGTGTCTATATGTATATGGAACTACTTTTTTCTATTCCCCTTGATACTAATTCAGCATCTATGGCCTCCAAACGACCAACCTGGTTGAGAATCACCTGTTTGTTCTCGTCAATTGTGTCCTGGTATAACTTAACATCCTCTTCATTGCCATCGACCTGGTTAATTTCATTGGCGAGGTACTCATTTGATTCTTGGAGTTTACTTATAGAATTGTTCAATTGTTTCTGCAACGACAACACATTGGTATCTGTCAAATCGGTCAATGCCAATTTGAAATCAGCCAATTCTATGGGTTTGGTATGTTGTGACATTGAAAGAGTTTGGTTACTAAATTTTTGCGGCACTGGACACATTTGAAGAAAAAAAAAAAGAGAAGGTGAAATTTTTTCTCATTACAACCCCAGATTTCTATTATCGTTTGATGTTACGGAGTTTGCTACGGGTGTCCATACGAAGGTACGCGACCGAGACGGTGAAGGACATCCACCCTTTGTTGTTGAAGCGGGCAGAAAACATGGAAAAAGAGTACGGTGCGATGAGTGGAGAATTCCAAGGAGATCAGGTTAAACTCTCCAAGCTAGCGAGTGTGGTGGAATACTATCATAAGTATAAGGAAGATGTGTCAAATGTGAAGAGTTTGAACGAGATTGTTGAAGGAGACGATGTCGAGTTGGTGGAGGAGGCCAAAATGGAATTGGCAGGCATTGTGCCGGAGCTCAATAGATCGATCCAGCAGCTACAGAAACGGTTATTACCCCCACGGAAGTACGATGACAAGCCGGCGATTCTTGAGTTGAGGCCAGGGGTTGGGGGCTCTGAGGCCGGGTTGTTCACCAATGATCTCAAAAACATGTATATAAACTACGCCAACGCCAAACGGTGGAAGTGGGAGATCATTAGTGAAAACAGCAGTAACGGTAGTGTGACAGAAGTGATTCTCGGGATTGAGAATGACCAAGCATACAATTTATTACGTCATGAGAGTGGAGTGCACCGAGTGCAGCGGATCCCGAGCACGGAGTCCAAGGGCCGGGTCCACACGAGTACGTCGGCGGTGGTGGTGCTACCCAAGGTCTCGTCGGGGACGGAAGCGTCGTTGAAGGACGACGAGCGGCAGTTTCAACCGGGGGAAGTGAGAATTGATACCATGAGGGCTGGAGGGAAAGGGGGCCAGCATGTGAACACCACGGACTCGGCGGTGAGATTGGTGCACATCCCGACGGGGATTATTGTCCAGCAGCAAGATGAACGGTCGCAGCCCAAGAACAAGGCCAAGGCCTTTTCCATCTTACGGGCCCGGTTGGCGGCATTGGAGCGAGAAAAACAGGTGATGGAGCAGAGGAAGCTTCGGACGGACCAGGTGACAACCACCGACCGGTCAGACAAGATAAGGACGTACAATTATCCGCAGAATCGAGTCACAGATCACCGGTGTGGGTACTCGATCCATGACTTGGAGGGCTGTATGAATGGCAGCCGTCTTGATGATTTGATAGAGAAGATAGAAGCGCATGAGTTTGAAGAACGGTTGCAAACGCTCGCGGCTGACTGCTGAGTGGGAGGGGGGGATGAGTGCTGCAAGTGGAAACTGGGCCGGGCTGACCACAGCTACGAGTACAACGAGCCGGAGCTGGCACCTCAGACGATGTGAACGGGGCTGAGACATGAGCCCGGTTGGAGCGAAGCGTGGCTGAGGACGGAGCGGGGCTGGTGGCCCCTTGTATATATTGTACATAGTGTATACTACTAACCTATTCTGCTTAGATGTAGTTCCATCACTGTGGCCTCATTTCTGTCCCATTACTGTGGACCCCCTTCTATCGCCCAACTCAGGCCCAGCGCCATTGGCCGACTTGGGCCCAGCTAGCACGGGGGCCTAATTATTGCACCGTTTGTGATACCTGATTTTTGCCCTAAACAGTAGTATGCCAACCTTAAGCCTAGCCTAATTCCAGGTTCGCGCGCTGGCCGCTTTCGGTCCTGCCAATCTCCTGGCCTTATTTCCCTCCTTGTCCCGCAGCACGCGTACGGTTCCCGACCGGTTGGTCCGCTTCCTCCCCCGCCGCCCCTCCACGGTCTGGGCACAAGATTGCTTCCACGCTTATGTCGTAAGACAATGTACCATACGCCCGAAGTTATAGGTCAGCAGGAACAGTGATTTAGTCTTGGTACGGTATGGAAAAACATCCTCTATCCATCCTGCCTATCCTGTCTATCCTGCCCTTTCTGCCCTTTCCTTCCTTCTTTCTCTGCCTCTTCGCCGACCAAAACTCTTTGCACCCTTTTTTTTTTTTTGCTCTCGCTCTTCTTTCCAAAAAGGCCATTTCATTACCGAAAACATAAAAAAAAAAAAGAATAAAAATAAAAAAAAAAAAAATACAAAGATCATTGTTCTTTTTTATCCATCCTTTTCCACTTTCTTTCTATCATCTTGATTTCTCGGTGTCTGTTCATAAGCTATCGACATTAACACTGGTTAGCTCCTAAAGGCCCCGCTACTTTTAGTTCTTGTGGTTTGTGCCCATCCCATCTTCCCCCCTCCCCATAACTGCTATACCACGGGTTTATTTTTAGCACAGCAGGTTCTCTCTTTCTCTCTCTGTCTTTTTTCTTCATTTTTTCTTTTGTTTGTTCCACGTTTCCTGCCAAAGACATAGGGTCTCTGGCTTGTCCAACTACCAATTCATTCGCTACTTCCCAGTCTGTTTTGCATTATGGTCAATCTACTAGTGATACCGCTTTTGATTGTCCTTTACTTATCCAACGTGGTTCATGGTGTGGGTATGAGCATACCGCCAATATTAATTGGAGAACAGAAAAAATACTCCAGCTTGGATCATTTATACAATTGTATATCGTATCCAACCGTCAAGGATGACATAATATTAGTGCATGTTGATAGTGGAGATAAAATCCCATCCCAATCATTGAATTTAAACATATTTGACTCCGATTCTAATACCCTTAGACTCAAGAATGATTTATCCCAAAGTTTGGATTTAATGTTCACCAACTTAAACAACCCCTCGAAAATCAATGACGATTTGACAAAAAAATCTAACATCCTCAACCGTCTTCACCTTGGCTATCATAATCTGCCAGAATCTGACATTTCCACCGACTTATTCAACAGTAATAAAGGTAGATCATTCATTCATATATGTTTCGATAATATATACGGTGACAAGTCCTGGAACTTTATACCTTCGTCCCGTGATATTGAAATTACCGTCGAAATCAAAAATATGACCACAATCAAACAAACAAACTATAATAACTATGCAAAATATTTCAAAAATAAGCAAGAGAAGGGCAAAATCATCTTGAATGAAAATGATTTCGACTCCAAAGTTACATCAGTAGAACAAGAATTGAATGACGTGGTGGAAAATCTTAAAAATTCAGCAAACATTCTTTCAAATCTAATGGATCAAGAATTCAAACTCCGTGATGTTAATGAATCCATTTTTGATCGTTATACAAAGAATTCCATAATCCTTATAACTTGTATTGGAATACTTGGTATCTGTCAAGTTCTTTACTTCAAATGCTTAATGAAAAAGACAAAAGTACTATAATTGTATATAATTATTTCTTCAGTTTGGTTCTATTTAATATATATTAATTTTCTTATCATGGACTTTTATCCTCTCATTTTCTCATCATTAATGACTTCCTGGCAAATGGTTTCCATAATTTCTTTATCAATTAAATGTCCAATGTTAGAGTACGCTAAACTGGCTTCATAAGCCCGTATTATTCTCTTTTCGGAGATCCCTAATTCTCCATGGCTTAAGGCTTTGATCACATTGTAGTACCGAGTAATATTCAGTCTTATATTATTGCTGATGTTGGCATCGTTTTTATCACTGTAAATCTCCCAAGAACTGTCTTCCTCCAATCTCGTTATCGACGTGGACGCTTGTCCAGGATTATACTTATTACCCAAAGACTCTATCGATGCTTGAGCTTTATTAATACTGGTATTCTTACTATTGTTGTTGACGGCTGGTGTTTTGTATATCCAAATGTATCCATTCACTCCCAAAATTATACTCACATTTCCTGGTACATCATAACTGTGATTTTTGGATTTAATAATCAAACTGGAGGGCACTTGAAGAAAAATCCCATTTCTTAACTTCCCGTACTTCAAAGATCTCGTATGTAATGATGCTGATCCACTAGTGAATATCGACTGGACTTCAGCATTCAACAAATCTCCCTCTTTCAAGAAATTTCTCATCTGCAACTCATCACTCTCACTCTTTCTTCTTAAAATACCCCCAGGTAGATTCACTGATCCTAACATGAGTATAGCATCTTGCTTACATCCAATATCAACTTTCCATCTTTTGGCACCAACCTCAGTGATTCGTCCAATTACATGGTCCCCGGTCTCTGCTTCGTATCTTCCTCTAAGAGGAATCACACTCAATAAACGATTGACTCGAGAAACGTTTCCTGCAACACAAGAATACGTCTTGTCATCCAAGAAATATGTTCCGTGTCCTTTCATCCATATGGGGTCATCTGTCACCAATTCACCTGGAGTGACAATCGAGGCAGATGCTGTCAGCTTGTCTGGTTTTCCTTGCTCTTCCTCCATCATCTCGATATCAGAGTCCAGCTCAACTTCAAATTCATTGCCGCACCGGGAGCTGGGTTTCGTGATGCTTATAACCTCAGTAACGTCCATACTTTTATTGCTTCTCTTCTTTCAATCAGTCTCTTCTCTCTATAGCTGGTCTTTTTTCATATTGGTGAATGCAGGATCTCTTCGCTGCTCTTTCTTTTTTTTTTTTGTGTTACAACCTATAGATGGAATTTTTTCAGACAATTGTTTTCCGATTAGTCACAATTTGAGCGACCGTTTATGAATGCTTCATTATTGTAAAACGCAGGCTCCTATTAATTACTTCACCAATCCATTTGTTCGCTTGAGACAATTTCACTATATCAGCAAAACTAATCGTAGAATCATGATGGCAGGAGACTTTGGGCCACCAATAAATCGTGAAATGAGAATATTAGACCGTTCATTTTTCCAAAAATCAGTGAAATTACTTGTTGCTTACTTCCCTAATCCCAAATTTCTTGGGGAGTTTGTCCATGCCTGCAAGAAAGATATCTTGTACTTACCTTCCATTAAGCATATTGTACCTGTAGATGGTTCCAAAGGAGTATTGTTAAGAGCAGATGTGAATGATTTACAAACATATAAATCCAATTTAATGCCAGTGACACTTTCAAAAATAAAAGAATATGAAATCACAGTCAAAGATTACGATTTGAAATTGGATTATAACTACTGGAAAGCTGATGACATCTTAAGAGCAGTGTTACCTGAGCATTTACTTGAAGAGATTCCAACTGGATACGCTCAAGCCGGACATTTGGCCCATTTAAACTTGAGAGATGAATTCAAGCCATTTGGATCGTTAATTGGTCAGGTCATTCTTGATAAGAACCCAAAAATTGAAACTGTGGTTGATAAGACTGACACTATCGACACCAAATTTAGAACCTTTAAAATGAATGTCTTAGCTGGTAAAGACGATTTATTAGTGGAACAAAGTGAAAGTGGGTGTAAATTCAAATTCGATTTTAGTAAAGTCTACTGGAATTCTCGATTAAGCACTGAGCATGAAAGGCTTATCAACCAATTTCAACCTCATGAAGTTGTGGGTGATGTTTTTGCTGGAGTGGGACCATTTGCTGTACCAGCAGGTAAGAAGAACGTGTTAGTGTTCGCAAATGACTTGAATCCAGAATCTTATAGATACTTACAAGAGAACATAAAAATCAACCATACCTCTGAGTTTGTCAAACCATTGAATTTGGACGGAAGGGAGTTCATACGAAAATCTCCACAGTTATTACTTGATTGGGCGAATTCCCAAAGGGTGATAACAAAATCTAAAGTTACAAAACGTAGAAAATTGGATCCAATAACGAAAGAAAAAGTCACTTCCAGAGAAACTGAAACCATCAATGTTGAAATCCCAAAATACTTCTCCAATTACGTTATGAACTTACCTGATACTGCACTTACCTTCTTAGATGAGTTCATTGGATTATACTCTACTGTAGGTGAATCTATTAAACAGGCTCCAGGATTCAAGCTACCAATTATAAATGTCCATTGTTTTGAAAAATTTTCTCACGATGAACAGCCAGAACCTTCGATAGAGGAGTTAAGTAAAAGAGTCCATGCCAAGATCGTAAAGTTGATCGACTATCCAATTCCTTTCGATGACTGTAAATTCCACTTAGTTAGAAAAGTGGCTCCTACCAAGCCAATGTTCTGTGTCACCTTCCAATTACCGGAGGAAGTTGCCTTTAGATTTAAATAGTCTCTTATACATATTTCTTAAGAACTTTGACACTGTGATTTCTAATTTTTCTCTATTCAAACGACAATTTAGAAATTCGCTATTTTTTTATGTAAGTGCTAATTTTTTGCTATTTTTTTTTTGCATTTGTGCGAATTGCTGCAAAATCCCAACTTTAGACACAGACACCATGCTGTTTCTTATATACGAGGACTCTAACGACGTTGACTACGATGAGCTAACTCATCATTATATGGGATTCTTCTCCCTGGAGCCATTTCAGCAATTTTTGAATACTACTCAAAATGGAGCTGCCCACTCATCTTCCGGTATAGGTATTTCTATTCTAGTACAAAATGTGGCTACTTCTCTATGTTTTTGTATAATTCAATTGACTTGTTTTTGTCTATTACGATCATTCTTCAAGTTTCTATACCAGCCGAGATGTTACTACGTACCGATAAGACAAAGAATGGAGCCCTTACCAAGGGGGCTATTAACTTGGATAATCCCCACATTGAAGTCAAGGATTAATTTTTATTTATCCATGGGTTTAGATGCTTACTACTTCGTCAGATTTGTATGCATTCTTCTACTTTTCTTCACTTCTGTTGGTCTCTTGAATATGGTTATTCTAATCCCTGTCAATTACACTGGAAGTGATGACCTTCACTCTGCTACAGGGTTAGATCGGTTGAGTTTGTCAAATATTGCCATATCCAAAGTTGGAAGATTGAGAGCTCATTTCTTCATGAGCTTGGTGACTATTGGTAGTTTTCATGTGCTTCTCCTTTATGAATTGGAGAGTTTTGTTAAAATTAGACAAAACTTTCTACTATCTAAAGCACAGGCCTCTTCCATCATTCATAAGACATTGCTCGTATCGCCGATCTCATCTAATTTGATGGATACTTCAATATTAGAAAGGCTATTTCTGGTAATACCAGGAGGAATTCAAAGAGTTTGGTTTGTGTATGATTGTCGAGCATTGCAATTTGAAGTTGACAGGGCTAAAGAGTCGATGAGGATTTTAGAACAAGCCGAAATGATATATCTATCACGATTCCTCAAAAAGTATGGCAACGACACTAAGTGTTTCCAAAACCTGAACGAAAAGCCAAAAACCAATGATATTTTATTACAACCTTTCTTTTATCCTCCCATCTATATACCTCCCTTCACAATTCCGTTCATCAGTTACTCTACTTCTTTGACATTTCCTGGTTTTCTCAGAATATTTGCTTTTCAAAGAAGAGTTGGCGAGCGAGATTGGGCTTTGCTGCAGCTACAGACTTCCGTTGATAAATTGATGCTGCTTAAGTCCAGCCAAATAGATGGGAAACTTGACAAAGTAGACAAAGTATTCGTTCAATTCAGCACCCAGGCAGGGGCTTACATTGCTCACCAAGCACTCTTATCACAAGTACAAGGCATCATGAACTCAACTCAGATGGAAGTACACCCTCAAGACATTCTCTGGGAGAATTTGAGGATATCAAATTCTATTGTAAATATCGTTGAAAGGTACACTGTCACTTTACTCTTAGTTTTCATTATCATTGCTTATGTGGTACCTGTGTCATTCATTGGTTTGATTTCACAGTTACCACTTCTAACTAAACTTGTTCCATCCCTCAAATGGGTCTATAATTTACCCGAAGAAATTCGTGATTCTGTATCCAGTTTTTTACCTGCAGTGCTTCTTACAATACTCACTGACCTTTTGCTAACGGCTTTCCGATTTCTCACCTATTACAAACGCAAATTTACCGGAGCAGAGTTAGAAATTGACTTACAGAAATGGTATTTTGCCTTCTTATTCGTTCAGCAATTTTTGGTGGTAACTATCCTGACGAGTATAATTATAGTATTTAAGCAGATCATTGAACAACCAACTTCCATTCCGATCTTACTTGCTGCAAATTTACCCAAAGCAGCAACTTTCTTCTTTCAATACTTCACCTTGAAAGCATTTGCATTCTGTGGTTATAACTTCTTAAAAATAGATCAGCTAATCCTTCATCACACTTGGTATAAACTAAAGGACAGAACTCCCCGACAAAAGTTTCATAGACTCACTACTCTTCCCCGCGTGAGATGGGGCTCTGTTTATCCAGTTTTATCAGTGTACGGATCCATTGGACTAGCCTATTGCCTAATTTCACCACTCATCTCATTATTCTTGATTTTCATCCTCGTATTGATAATGGTGTATTACAAATACGCATTGAAGTTCATTTATAGCCATGTCAATGTTTCGGAAACCTATGGCAGATTATATCCAGTTGCCCTATTCAACCTCTATACAGGAATCTATTGTCTAGAATGTTGTTTGATTGGAATCTTCTTTTCATTACGAAATGACAACGGAGAGTGTCCTTTGAAAATAGAGGGTATCTTGATGTCTATTGTGTTGGTGCTAACAGTATTTGCCAATATAAACATTTACAACAAGTACGTCAAGCACTTTTCTTGTCTCCCCATTCTTCAAGATAAAAAGTATTTCAAACCACCTGATACAGGAAGTCGTGAGTTGATGCAATCCTCGTCACATGAGCCTGAAACCGATACAGATTCCCATTACCTGAATAAAGCATTGTTATATGCTCATCCAGCCATGAAATACGAACGAGGCAAGGTATGGTTACCCAAAGATAACCTTGGGGAAAGTGATCAAGAAATCGAAAGGATTCTAACCGATTACGAAGGATTAGCTGGCGGAAGCACTAAAGGAGCAACGATAGAACTAAGCCGCTTCAGATTGTGGACTAAAACTGAAGTAATGGAGGCGCCTCCAGACTATAAATAATTGTCAACTCTATTTTTGATTTCAAGCCTTCTCAAAAAGACATACCAACCTTTCATTGCCCGCTGTTCCTTTCTCTTCACGTCGAGTTGATTAAGTTTGATTTTTCCCCGAATCCAGATTCGTTTAGCAATCGCCTCCTGTTCTTTAAATACAAGCACACCCTCTTTGACTGGTATTGCTCTTCCAGCCTTAGCTTTGAAGTCAAATCCGGTCACCACAGGGATGTACGCTATAACCTCGTCCATGGAGTATTCATTGGGGAACCGCTTATAGTCGTTAAGAATCTTCTCGATCCCAACTAATTTGATCCAGGCACAGCCATCAGGGATCATTGTTTCTTTGAAGATTTCGATATTCCCGTACTTATTCCTGGGAAGAACTGCTTCACCATTAACATGAGTTACTACTTCTTTGATATATGGGCAAGTCTGGGAGAAGCTGTATAGTTTTGTTTCATTTGATTCATCCGTATTATTTATAGTATTGAAGTTGAATATTCTTTTTCTGTATATTGTTCTTGGTTGTAATCCTCTTGTTGACTTAATTGGGTAATTTAGTTGTGTTGGAAGAATCGATCTTCCAAGGAACTTCCACTGTTGCTCAGACTTGCCTACAATAACAGAATTTTTGAAAAAGACATGCTCTGACTTTCGCTTAGCAAATTTAACTTTTCCAACACTCCGCACCGACGGGTCAATGACTTCATTATACAATAAGGTTGAGTTGGTAACAAAGTTCGGGTTTCTTTTTATACTGGTTAAAGTTGAAGGGATGGAATAATTCACCAAAGCAACCTGCCGAAGCAAATTTAATTCCAAATTGTCTGAAGGCTTATAGATTTTATTTCGATTAAAGTATCTGATTAAAGACTGAACTAGTAAAGCAGTTCTTCCAGATTCGGTCCTAAGGTCTAGCTTGTTGAAATATCGGTAACTGATGTCTTCAATATACCTTGAACTTACCTCCAAAAGTAAGTTATTCTCGTCAATACTAAAGATAAACTGACTTGGTGGCATTTGGTTGAATTGGTCCGTCTTCGGAAAATAAATGGTGGTAAAGTAATTGTCTACTGACTGTTTGGTGACCTTGGCTCTTGAGTGTCGTAGAAGTCTAACAAGCCGGTCGTCTTCCTCAAAGAAACACATAGTTTCAATAACAAAGATCTCGCTGCTGTCAAGCGGATTAATAAGTTCTGACCAGTAGTAGGGATAGAGAAGATCATTATCTTTATTTCGATCTAGCTTTTCACCATCCAATTTAGGTTGTTGCTTGGCATGCTTGCTTGTTGATAATAACGGTAAAGACATCACCAACCTAGAAGTGAAGCCTAAACTCCTTAAAATTGCCGTAAATATGACTGCTCCGGTATCTCGATTATGTTTAAAGCCTTTTATCACCGACGTCAACTCAGTAGTTGACGATACAGCTGCAGCATTACTAGGATAATAACCTTGGCGACTCACCCACGGGCAAGTAACCCAACACTCTCATACCATTGCTATTAATCTTGAAATTGAGCCGGTGCCATTTAATCAAGTATTTGAGTATATAAACTAGCAATTGGTCTGCTTCAGATTTCACTTGAATATCTTTACTTTCCTCATACTGTTCCAACAAGCGCTTCAACTGGTTCATCTTCGTTCCTATTGGTTTAGGTACTAGCTTCTTCAACTTCTTCAATACTTTTTTGGACTCTATCAACTGATTTCTCTTCTTGAGATGAAGAGTATAAGACACAATTGACAAATATTGTAAACCAAGTCTGATTTTCTTCTTCTTAATCAGTTCTTTCAATCTTTCTCGTTTAAGTTGCCGTAGTTTGTTCTCATTATCGGGCTCTATACTTATACTGAAGGATTCAGGTAATGCTGGAGCTGAAACTGCAACGTCCTCCCATTCACTATAGTCGGTATCACTATAGTCGGTATTGTCAATATCCGACTCATAAGAGTCAACTGATTCAAGCCTCTGACGTTTACGTAATTCATCGTCATCATCGGAGCTCTCAAATATGAACAAATCAGAATCATCCTTCATACCAGAAAAGAAGCTAGTGATGATGCGATTTTTGCTCAAGAAAATTGCACCCACTATTTTATCTCAGTCGCGCGCAAGGCAAATAGCATTGTTACCTGATAAACAAAAAGTTAGAAATCCTCATGGACAACAGAACTGAGCTGCTGCCATTCGCCTATAAGTTTCCATTGACTATTTGGTTCAACAGGAGCATCGTGGCCATATATTGTCAAGTTGTTGAATTTAGCTACTGCGGTATGAGTAAATACCGTTTTTATAGCACCTTCTTGGTCCAGGTCTTGTTCGTAGTCTTGTTTCACCCTCTCAATGGACTCTGATTTGTTAACTAAGAAACCAGTGTATCCTATTTCTTTTAAGTCGGTGGTTTCTCCCACTAACTTTAAACCACGGAAATGGGCGATATTCTTCTTCTCGCTGTTCTCGTTGATCTCGGTGGTTTTAGAAGGTGTAAAGTAAGTTTCTGTATTGGCTTCACCAGAATACTGGATATGGCATGGTAGTAAACTTGCTGATAGAGTAGGAATGTCTTCTGGTACGTTTATAGAGTCCGGCATCATGAATAGGTTTGCTGCAGGGTTTAAAGAAAAGGTAAACTAAACTATAAAGTGTCCGAAAAAATACACGCGTTGAAACTAAACCCGTACCGAAATTTTTCACTTCACACATCTATTCTACATGTAAAGTTAGATGGTAATAAATTTATTGTACAGTTAGGACTTATTGTTCCAGTACATCATAAAGAATGTCACTATCTTAGTCCAGTAGGACAAAACGTGTCATTATCTTAGCCTAACATATTACTGGCTCCCACGGAAATTCCTTCCCTCATGACTTAATATGCCACGGAATATAAAACCAATAGGCATTTTTTAAGAAAGCCGTCTGAAAGAATAAGCATCTAACGCTAAGAACAGATACGAGTCAAAAATAATAAATTAATAGTGAGGGAAGATCACCCAAGATCATCTCATCTCATTGGAGAGTCAATTCCGGGGAACTAGCCATATTCGGCAGTCGCATAATTCCGTCACATTCAGGGCCATTTGAATTTTTCTTATCATACTGGGCCTCAAGTATATATTGGCGAAACTTTCTCGAAGCACCCAGGTTTTATCCTATCCATAGATTTGCTAAAGCATAAAATACACGATGGCAGACTCCAATCCATTGCAAATTGTTGATATTTCCAACATCGATGAATCCACTGCATCTGAACTTTTAAATGCTGCTACTACCCAAGGTTTCTTGTTTATTGAAGGACATGGATTCAGTGAAGAAGAAGTTAAATTACTATTTAAAACTTCGAAAGAATTTTTTGAAATGCCTGAATCATATAAGTTGAACTATAATATTGATAACAGTAATCATGGCTACACTAACTATGGTGGAGAAAACTTAGATCCCCAAAATCAAAAGAAAGGCGATCCTAAAGAAGCATTAAATTTCTGTGGTCTTGATTTCTCTCGTGGTGTCACTAAGTCAGAAATTCCGGATTTTTTCGCCAATGATGAAGCCAGAGCCAAGTTAGTTCAAGCCACCGCCATCAAACTATACGACTTATCAATTAAGATCTTACGAATTTTGGCCCTTGCCTTACAAATAGATGATACCGAAGAATGTAAAGGTATCGACTGGTTTACTTCAAGATACCAAGCAGATAAGGAATCCGGATCAACGTTGAGATTCTTGCATTACCCTGGACAAAAATCACTAAGTCCTGAATCAGTGATCAGAGCCGGAGCCCACACCGACTACGGATCCATGACATTATTGTTCCAACAAGAAAATCAAGAGGGTTTGGAAATTTACTCTCCTGTTGCTAAGAAATGGCAACCAGTGCCTTATGTTCCCGTCAACAGCAAGAAGTATCCTGGTCAATCGGCCCCTATTGTGGTTAACATTGCTGATCAGTTGTCTTATTGGACTGGAGGATTGTTGAAATCAACCATTCATAGAGTCAAATTCCCTGCTAAAGTCCAAGAAACCGGCCAAGACCGTTACTCCATCGTGTTTTTCAGCCATCCGAACGATGATACTTTATTAGAACCCGTTCCTAGTAAGATTGTGAGAGAAATTAAAAACAGAGGTGCGAACAGTGCTACCACCTACGTCACTGCCAAAGAACATTTGGACAAGAGACTTGCTGCCACCTACGGTTGGGCCTATTAGTATAGTGTGTATTTATTAAATGTCTTGTGCTTATTCCGTATTTCCCTCCGTACACCAACCTTATCGGCCCTGAGACGCGCCCGATTTAGGAAATTCGTTCCATTGTCGGGACACCGCTAAAAATGGTCATCGGCGGCTAGCCATACCCTTTAATAAATATATTTCTGTTTCCTTTTTCGATGTTTTCATCATATTTGTACTTCATCTTTTGATCTTTGTTGCAGTTTTTATAAGTTTAATTGTATCAACCTCATGGATTTACAGGGTCTGGACGCGGATCAGGGAGAACCGTTTCGTTTGCATGTCAAAAATAAATCCATAAATCTCATCTCTTCTCCCCGGGTAAGACACCAAGAAATCCATGTGCAATTAGTATCGAATCCCAGTGACGTTATAGAAATCATCAATGAACAGGAAAAGAGGAATTTTAGTCTTGGTGTATTATTGATTTTGATCGCCATCTCCACCTGGATCATTGGTTTGGAGCTAGTTAATTCGGTCCTTAAAGGTGATGAGTACAATAAGCCATTTTTCCTTGCGGTGATGACAGGTTCGTGTTTCTCACTTAACTTAGTTCCCGAACTATATTTTTTTTTAACAAGCTTCCCCTATAAATCTGAGGATAATGAATCAGAGAATGAGTTTGTTCCATTGCTTATCGAATCATCCTCTCAGCCCCATATTCCATCACAAAATTCATCCAGGTCGTATGAAAAGCTTAATCAATACCAAACTGATGATGGTCCAAGCGAAATGACCCCCAGAGAGATTATAATGCTTGCCTTTCAAGTAGCAGTGATTTACTATCTTTACAACGTTTTTGGTATGTCGAGCTTAAGATTCACGTCTGCCTCCAACCAAACTGTACTTGGATCTACAACTGCCATATTCACATTATTTATTGGAGCTTTACTCAAGTTCGACAAATTCACCAAGAAGAAGTTATTTTGTGTTGTCGTGAGTTTGACGGGTGTAATATTCATCAACGTAAGTGAAAGCTCCTCTGCATCTAGCAGTCCAGATAAGCTTCAGCCAAAAAACCCTAAATTGGGAAACACTTTAGCTCTTAGTGCTGCCTTCTGTTACGCTATCTACTTAACTATTATGAAGATCAAATGTGGTACGGGGAATAAAACCACAAACGAAAGAAGATTATTTGGTTATGTAGGGTTATTGACGGCATTATTTGGAATACCTGTCCTATTCTTGGTACACCGTTTAGACATTGAGAAATTTGAGTTTCCACCACCTTCCACGAAGATCTTAGTTATGGTGCTAATCAACTCTTTCTTCTCTTATATTTCTGACTTTGTTACGATCCTTGCTATGCTATTAACCAGCCCTCTTATCACCTCATTATCATTAACATCTGCAATTCCTATCACTATTTTCATTGACTATGTCGTGATGCGTTTCACAGGAGGAAGTTTGGGCACCTCCAACTTAGGGTTGTATGTTACCGGAATTTTGAGTATTCTTACATCGGTAATTTTGATCAATGTTAATATCTTCAACGAAAACGAATACATCGAGGAAATCATTGAAGAAGCCTTGGAAGATGCTATTAGAAACGATGAAATTTTATCTCCTGTCTTATCACCACTCTTGGAATCGTCCAGGTTTACCAATGCTTTTAATAATTCTCCTTTACCCGAGAACATAAGTGTCGGATTCAATTCTCCATTGTTATTCAAGAAAAAGAATCCACATATCCCTCCACCACTCACAAGGGAAGTTTCCGGATTCAATCTTAATGAAGCATCATCAAATCCTCTGCCTTCTATTGGGAACTCGAATCATAATCCTAATTTATACACAATTGCTTCTGATGGTGGCCAAGAAAATTCACCTGAATTTATTGTTTATGGAGGAGCAAACCATCATTATCATGTCAAGCACATTGAGCATAATCCACATATTGAAGGTAGGTTAAGGGAGTCATTTAACTCACCTTCGGAAGGAGATGAAAATCGGAAGTAGGAACGAAAGTTATACTTAGTGTCATAAAGTTGTATTTGATTGTCTATAGACGTACTTAATCTCTGTTCATGCTTGTGTGGAGAGCATGTTCTTTAATAAATAATGAACTGATGTAACCCAAAATAACTGTAGCTAAACTGAATGCAAAAGCACCTTTGCATCCCAATTCATAAGATGCATTGATAGCTCCTTGCACTAATTTTGGAGCATGGCTACTGTAAGAAGTATTTTCCAACGCCTTTTTGATAATTGATTCGGCGTAGTTATAATCATCAGGGATCAAAGCGTGAATCTTTGTGGTCAATTTTTGTTTCAAAATGTTCTGGAAGATGGCACTAGCAATGGAAACGCCCAAGGTAGAACCAGTGGATCTAAAAGTATATTGGATAGAAGTAGTACAAGCTTGATATTCAACTGGTACTGCAGCGATCAAAGATAATAAAGTAATGGTCAACATACAAGCATACCCAAAACCAGATGGTAAAACCAATGTGTACTGGGTGAAGACGGAAATTTCAGGAGTAATGTTATATATTCTCCAAACACCTAAGATGGAAACAATTCCCATCACTGCCGATAATTTGTAATAACGACCGGTTCGCTTCATGTAGACACCAGCCCCTACGGACCCCAAGGAGACGGCGAAAAAATTTGGAATGTATCTCTTACCACTTTCAGTAGCCGTAAGGTCCATAACCGAAGTAAAATAAAGGGGAATGTAATACATGTAAGTGAAAACCGCCATGGTATAAAACCAATTTGTCAAGGACGATGCCAAAATAGTTCTTTCTGTTAACAATTCAATTGGGATAATTGGTTCAGCAGAGATATATGCTTCTGTGTAAATAAACCCTCCTAAAAGAATTACAGAAATCAGCACCAAGCCGAGGAAAGACTTGGATGAATAAGCAATTTCTCGTCCTCCCATGGAGGCAGCTAACAAGACACAAATCAAGGCAGCAACTAACAAAAATGAACCTTGGAAATCAACTCTCTTCAATTTATCTTTGAATTCAGAGCCTTTAGCACCTAAACCAGGGGAACCTTCGGGTAATTCCAAAAACATCCAGAGAGCCAAACCTACGAGAATTGCCAAAGGCACTTGTAAAGTGAAGACGTATTTCCAACCCAAAGAGTCAGCAACATAACCTCCCATGATACCGCCACATGCAGTTCCTAGACCATAGAACACATTAGCCAAACCTTGATATAATCCTCTTTCACGAAGAGGAATAAGATCAGACATAGTGATCGTACCCAATGTGGTTAAACCAGAACCACCTAATCCAGTGACAAATCTACCAAATACCAACATGCCAAGGGAGTCAGTAGCGCAAATCGCACAACCGATTGCAAAGAAAGCAGTACAGAGAAGAAGTAAGATCTTTCTTCCGAAGATATCGGAGAGTTTTCCGAATAAAGGTTGGAAGGCAGAGCATGATAATAAGTAAGCAGTGGCAATCCACGAGATATTAGCAACCGCATTCAATTCCGAAGCAATGACTGATAATAGAGTTGTTACCACTGTGGTATCCAAAGCAGCCAAAAAACTAGCCATGAACAAACTGGAAATAACTGTGAATAGCTTCGCTTTTGGTAAAGCATAGTCACTATCTTCAGCAACATTTTCAGTGGTGTCTGGGCCCTTGGAGATCGAACCGTAAGAATGTGACTGGAGGGTTTGGTCACTTATCAATCCTTCATCTTCAGCAGCTATTTGACTAGCCACAATTCCTGCTCCTTCAGCAGAGGCATCCTTAATGATAGTTGGATAAAGGGAGCTTGACAGTCCACGCGAAGTCAAGCGAGGACGCGATTCAGACGGGTGATAAGCTTGTTCTTCGTCAGACATTTGGTAGACAATCGCGAAAGAAAAAGAAGTAGTGAAGAAATGACATGAACTGATTTTCCATATCGAAGATCGCTTCAGACGGTAAGTGTCGCATTACTCTTTTTTTTGTGCTTATCTCCGCAACAATAGGGCTTTTTAGTTATCTCTGATCGGAAAAACCATGTCGCAGTTCCGACTTTTCAACCTATGCCTATCTTCGACGCAAAAATACCTCATGGTGTTAAACGAAGATAACAGTGAAGGAATAGAAGTGTGTTGGCCGTTTATTATGGGTGAAAGTTCGTATAAAAAGAAATGTCAGGAAGAAGAAAAAAATGATTCTGCCCAGGATCGAACTGGGGACGTTCTGCGTGTTAAGCAGATGCCATAACCAACTAGACCACAGAACCCTTTCTTGTCTGTTTGGATCTCACATCCCACTAGACCACAGGACCTCAAAGCGCGGTGGGGGCGGGGCACGTCACGTGCCGCGCGTTTGGGGGCGCTGCCGCCCTTGCGCTTTTGGTGGGGCACCTCACCATAATGTCGTTTTTTGGTGGTTTTTGGTGGTTTTTGGTGGTTTTTGGTGGTCCTTTGCGCTTTTTGGCGTCACCATACGTCTGGCTGCTTCAAGTTTGCATCGACTTAAAAAGTTCTGTAACAACTTTCCTCCATATAACCCAGATAATAAATTAGCGTGGCATTGCATTGCTGCTTGCAGCTAACGAACTGCCCGGCGAGCTTTTCTCCTTAAAGGGTGCTAATCAATCTGGTTTTGGCCAGTAATTTTTTTTTGATTTCCGGGCCAGAGTTGGTCGGCAGGCGGCGGTCAATTGCCGGACGAAATTGACGTGGAAATGAGGTTGGGGAGAGAAAAAGCGGTTGATCATTTATTTGGCAAATTTTTTTTTTTTTCATTCATTGAAAATTACCAATTACATTGGAAATACAAGTTACGATTGGGGGTGAAACAAAATTTTTAAGTTTTTTAACGGTTCATTTAATTTTGGTCCGATTCGCTTTCTGTCGGGCTAAGTTACAGCCCACTGCATGGTTCCTGTTTGGATATGGACTTATGTAAGGTCCTGCGTTTAAACCTCTCGATTGCTGCAAAAAAATTGCTGAAAGAAAGATCAATGAGAGGTTACAGGTTTCATAACATCGAGAATTTCAAGTATGAAAACACCCTGGTTCACAGGGTGTGAGACAGGAGGGACTTGTAGATCAAAGATAGGAAAAGGGTGTTTGTAAACTAGCTTTTGGAGAAGGTTTATCTAGTCTTCTTAACCGTTTCTTGATACTGCTGTGAACTGGCCGTCAAATATATAGCTCCGTACATCTTATAGATCACGTGATCACTTGATTTTCACTAATAGATGAATGTATAAAGCATATAAGAGACTAAAAGGTTTAGATTGAATTGAATATTCTTTTCTCACGTTAACAGCTCCAGCACCATAGATGGTTATTCAATTCCTATTACTGCGTTATCTTTCGTTCAAACTTTGTAATCGAAGCTAGAATCACTAGCTGACTCTACTGAGTGTCTACTTTAAACCCAATATATCGGCATCTGTGTTCGTTTTTGGGTTGATCTCGATCCTTTCTTCTACTTACATAGCTTCAACGCTATACATCTGATTAATGTTAATAAAGTGATTTTTCAAAAAAAATCAGTAATTGCGAAAAAACACTGTTTAACCAGAATACAGGCTCCATCGATCTTCAAATAAACTTCTTAAGCCTCGATATCTAGTGATTGTTTTCGAAAGCTTATACTGAAGATAGGGGAAAAGCATATTGTAAAAAATTGTATCCCTAATTGCAAGCTGTCTATTTGACACTAGAAGCTCATAGGCTCCAAACACATACATTCAGCACACTGATACCCAACATATCACTGCCTACTTTTCACATTCTTCCGGACCTATTGAATAGCCGGATGAAAGAAAGTGAACCCCGAGTTTTGCATTTGCTGGCCCGCCATGTACAGTTTGTGTCGGGGTCAACCCCACGATTTGGCTGAAACGAGCATGTGTTTTTGACCTTAAAACCGCAACATGCTGCCTCTATCACTTTACTGCCTGTCACCCGGTAGACGTAGTGAACAACTCCAGTAGTTGAATTACATCCCAGCTACACCCATACCTCAAGATCCTTGTTTCCTAATTTCTACGACCACGGCTTGACGCTGGATAAGCAAAAAAGCAGAAGAAAAAAATACGGCCTACCAGCAGAAAAATTTCCGTTTTGAGGTGTATGCCAAAATTAGACGTATACTGAAAATTCAAATCAAAACTAGAAGTAGGAGGCCATAAGTAGAGGACTTTCACAACGCCAGAGACAAAAAAATTTTAAATCCGTGTTCTTTTGATATCAACTATCATTGCCGAGTTTCAAGTGTGTGATTATCAATATGGAAACACTTGAGATTCATTCCAAAGACTTCCTTGTCAAATGGGTGCACGCCAGTGACAACTCATCCATTGATTGGCAGGTGAAACCATTGAAGAGATCGGTTAATTTTATAATTTATAAGAAAAATGAAGAAAATTTACTGGCTCCGGCTTCCGAAATATCGTTGCCTACAACCGCAGAGGAAGACTATAAGTACTCTTCCCAGTCTTCCAACATAAATCGGTCGAATTCAACGTTAACTCCTCCTTCAGCTACTTCCAAGAATAGATTAAGATCAGGATCAATGGCTTCAGTAAACCAATTCACTGAACTGAATATGTACAAGACAGTTTCCAGATCCAATACCGTATCCTCACTATTAAACAGTCCTGATTTGACTCTTGTTAAAGACTACAATAAATTGATTGCCGGGGAATTGGTTCATGGTGTTTTACAAACTACTAAGGGGGGCATGTATGCTTTCGTATTTGATAACTCATTTTCCAAAACCACTGGTAAAAAAGTATTGTTTAGTACAAAAATTATTGATGGCCAAGATGAACCTGTTTCCGGGACAGTTTCGAGATCGGTTACTTTTCAAAACGAACCTTTCCAGTCGTCATCAAATGGTTTGGACATTGTTAATGGAGACGTCAAACCCCATCCAAATGATAACATCTTGAGACCCAAAAATGGGGAATTGTTACAATGTGTATTATTGAAAAGAAGACGGAAGAAGTTACAAGGTTTCACCAAACGATTCTTCATATTGAACTTTAAGTATGGTACGCTATCTTATTTCCGTGTCAACGATAACAAATTAAGGGGCCAAATGCCAGTAAAGCATTCGATTGTTAGTGCCAACTCCAGAACTAGAGAGATCATTATTGACTCTGGAATGGAGATTTGGGACTTGAAAGCATTGAATGACGATGATTTTAAAGCGTGGGTCAATGCTTTCAATGAAGTTAAAAAATCCCAATATGCTGATGATGATCGTGCTAGTCATCATACCCACAATGAAGGGAATGAAGCAGCCAGCGAATTGAATACCATTAACATTCCAATTGATGATGCTATTGTTCAATTGGAATCTGTTTCTCAAAAGTTAGACACATTGAGAGTAAATATCAGTAGCCAGACTCCTGAAGAATCGGCGAGGTACATCCAATTGATCTCTGGTGTCGTCAACAACTTGATTCTCAATTTGAAACCACAGCAAAATGATGCCGTTTCGGTGTTTTCATCTGGGGAATTCTATGATGCAAAAGAATACATCGATGCAGTCAACTCCGGGGTGGTAATTCTTAACAAGACTGATACTGGAACCAAAAGCATAAATGGTGCATTCCAAGTTTCTGAAGATGAAGATGAAGATGATGTGGACGATAACGAAGATGCTGCATCGAGCTCCTCTGAGTCTTCGTCTGATTCCGATGCTGGTCCAAGCGTAGTGACTGATCGAGGAGGAGACGTAAAAGCTGCAGGTGACTCGACTAGTGATAACGATCATAATTTGTATCCTCTACCACTTGAAAAAGTAGATCGCCCATTTGATATCCCTATATGTACACACGCACCACCAAGTATCCTTGGCTTCTTGCGTAAGAATGTGGGCAAGGATTTGAGCTCTATTGCTATGCCAGTAGACATGAATGAACCAGTAACAATTTTACAAAAATATTCGGAAATCATTGAATATTGTGATTTGATTGATAATGCTCTTCAAGTTAATTGTGTGGAAGAAAGTGGAGAAAAGATTTTGAGAATTGCTGCTTTTGCAACCACTTCCTTGTCTAGTATGAGAGTCAAGGAAAGAAATGCTCGTAAACCATTTAATCCATTATTGGGAGAAACTTTCGAATTGGTGCGGGAAGATCATGGTATCAGATTAATCAGTGAAAAAGTTAGTCACCGTCCCCAAGTCTTTGCCTTATTTGTTGAATCTAAAGATTGGCAATTCAGCTACAGTCCAGCTCCAAATCAAAAATTCTGGGGTAAAAATGCAGAAATTTCCACTAAAGGGGTTGCAAAATTAGTCATCAAAGCTACTGGTGAAGTGTTTACCTGGTCTCAACCAACATGCTTGTTAAAGAATATTATTGCTGGTGAGAAATATACTGAACCTTCCTCTTCAATGACTATTAAATCGAGCTCGGGCCAAAAGGCAGTTGTTGAATTTGCAAAAGGAGGTATGTTTAGTGGTAGATCAGAAGATTTGAGTATAAAAGCTTATGGCTCTTCAAAGAAAGAGTTACCATATTCTGTATCTGGTAAGTGGACCGAATCATTAACCTTGAAGACAAATACCACCGAAAAGCAAATTTGGACTGTGGGTGAATTGTTACCTGATGCCAACAAAAAATATGGATTCACCAAATTCGCTGGTACCTTGAACAAAATCACCGCTATTGAAGAGGGTTATTTACCTCCCACTGATTCTAGATTAAGGCCAGATATGAAGGTATACCTCGAGGGTAATATAGAAGAAGCAGAAAGATTAAAGAATGAATTAGAAGAAGGACAAAGAGTTAGAAGAAAGCAATTTGAAACTTCTGGTACTCAGCATGAACCAAAATTCTTCCACCAAGTTGGTGGTACTACTCCTGATTCCGGTGAATGGGTTTACACAACTGGGGAAAACAGTTACTGGAACAGAAGACAAAAGAAGAATTGGGACGACCTTACCATCATGTGGTAGTAGTGACCTTTAGCATTTATCATTGTAGTTATATTTATTAATCAGGCACACTGGTTACCGAAAAATAAAAAAAAAAGGATTTTCATTTTGATGTATAATACATAAGAGTCATTAAAGTTTTAAATTTAGCCTTTCTTCTGAATTGCTTCTTGACGGTATTTCAAGCAATTCAGAAGGGTCCAAGTCTGACATCACCCCACCAGTAGGAATATTCATATTGAGACTACCACCTAACATTGGTGAACTTCTGTTCTTGAACAATAAATATTGGAGTTGCTTCCTTAAACTGTTGACAAGTACCCTTTGGAGATTTAAATCGTCTTTCATCATGAAGTTGTCATTGACAAGTCCATTCATTATGTTCTGTCTCTCATTAGCAGATTGATTTTCACGGTTGATGTATGGTAGGACTTTTTCATCAAGTTCATACTTTAACCTGTCTAGTTCGTAGTTTATATATACAAGTTTGTCCTGATCTTCTCCATCGAGTTGAGGGAATCTATTAATTTCTTCGATTGGTTCATTATAACCGAGATTTGTGACTTTCCCTTGGATCACCGAATCAAGAATTTTATTAACTTGCTTCTGTAAAAATTCATTTTCTTTTGATAGTTCCACAAGCTTCGAATCCATGGCCTCCATGTATGGTAGTAGTTGATTCAATTGACAGTTATTTTTCTGTAAATGAATCTCTAATGCTGGTTCGTTGTTACCTACCCATTTACAACCAATTTTATTGGCAGGACATTGTAGTTTCCCCAGTTTCGAGCAATTTTCTTGATGTTTAGCAAGGTTTTTCTGAAGAATCATATCATTTGAACATAAGTCACAAGTTTTATAGTTGAACATACATTCACTGTTCAAATGAACTTCTTTGGTAATCTTTGTCACCTGGACATTACAATAGTCACATTGGTATAATTTATGAATACAAGAATCTGGTTCACTACCCTCTTTAAACCTTCTTTCCACGAGCAATGTACATGGTTCCGAGTTTTGTCTTATCCCATTACAGGCGACACCAGTATAGCCACAATCCGAGAGTATATGATGTTCTAGTTCCCAACGACATCCCGACCATTCACATCCACGTTCATGGTTTAAACAATACACCTTCAAGTCGTCAATCAAGTTGATAATTAATAATGGGGTTGGGAATAAATCATTATGGTTGGTGGCATCTAATGGTGTTCTATCCAATGGACAGCATCCTCTCAAAGGCTCACTGGCTAGGTTGTCTTTACTCATTTTAAAGCATTCATAGATACATTCTTTGCAAAAAGTGTGTCCACATATTGTTGTTAGTGGGTTTATGAACGGCTGCTGACAAATGGGACAGTTTAAATGTTCGGTGGAACTTTTATACTTTATATTCCTGTAATCTGGCTTGTCGGAAAGTTTTGTTAAATTGAAGCTGGTGCTGTGATTCTTTATCTTGTCGGTATCATCGTATTCAACACTATCACCACTTTCGGTGTCAGAAGTCCACTCTTCCACCATATCTTCGTTATTATTGTCAGTTATAGAGAAGGTAGCGACTTCTGTCCTTACATTTTCACTTTCGTCGGACATATTTGCGCTTTATATTCTTAGCTCCTGAACTGATGTTTTCTAAAAGAAGAATGACTTGTGGTGGTGATACCCCAACTTCTGGCGCTAAGAGATGGATTTTGCGACATGGTAGGCGCACTGCAAAGCTAAAGGCCGATCTCAATTGCAGCCACCAGGTAACCATGGAGTTGTGCCTCTAAGTCCATTCTTTCTTAGTGGAAGATAAGGAGCCAATTGAGTGCTAGTGAACCAAGAAAGCTATTGATCATATGATTACAAGTTATACGACAAAAAAGGCTGTCTGGTCTGTGTCTTAATCGTGGGGTAACGGTTCGGGTATAATATCAACATACAAAAGAAAAACTCATGAGAGTTGCCTTAAGCCATATCTGTAGCTACCGTTTAATGAGTATGTTCTATGCTGTATACCCACCATGGAAGACTACAGCAGGAGTAGGCCATGTAGACCGGTCCTCTATTGATCCTTCTAAGACAGGTGTATATAACGAAAATTCCTGGTAGTGTGGGTGGCATGCTAGCGCGTTTATCAAATATTTGTTTTTTCTCATCAAACTGCTCTTACTGATCTCCAAGATGCCGCCACGGAGGATACGAGTAAACTATACTCCCGAGCCAGAGAACCTGTCAGAAGGTGGGTCTGCGAGTCCAGATGTCAGTCAGCACTTCGCCGAAGAGAACCATCAGTCAAATGTGCAAGATGCCGCCCGTGCAGTGCTACGAGCCATACTATCGAAACACATGAGGTACCAAATCATACGAAGAGAATTTATATCGCAAACAATCGCTGCCACCGGGTTAAGGCAACAAAAGGCTGGATTTATAGATGAAGTTTTGACAAAAGTGAATAACGATTTACAAGCAATATTCGGGTACGAATTGGTGCTTGCACCCGTAGTTAACGATGTGGATGCAAAGAAGAAAAGAAAGACAACACCTAATGAAACAACAACTACTACATCGAAAATTAGTAAAGGAGATCGTGGAGGTATGGGTATTATAATCACATTAGAAGGAAAGCTGAAAGAGATTTTGGGAAAACTACTCACAGGAGATGTTGATAACCAGGTTGCCAATGGACGAAATACTAATGATAGTCAATTTTACTTGCCAAAACATGTGCAAACCGATACTCCATTAAGTAACGGAGAACTCATCAAAGCTGGGATTACTGCATTAATCATAGGGCTCATTCTTACTTCCGATAATCACATCAATGACACCCAGTTGGCGTCAAATCTTAAATCGTTTGGCATATCAGATAGCCTCAATCACATGATTCCAGGACTACTGGAAAATTTGACAGATTTCCTAGGTGAACTTGTCAAAAGAAATTACCTTATCGCCTCATCCGGCAGCTACAGCGTTGGTTCACGGACGTTCATGGAATTCAGTCCCCGATCTGTGATGGATTTTATGCGGGGGGTCTACGGAGACGGGTTTGATCCTGACACCCAGCGCAAGGCAGTGGTGACGATTGAGAGAAGCCACGGCGAGTCCCTTGCTGTGAACCTCGAGTCAGCAGCAGACGACGACTCGCCACCACAAGCAAGCCCATCGCCAAACGCAGTATCGGCAGAGGCCGAAGACAATTGATCTCTACTGGAGAGCGAAAAAGCAATCACTCGCAGTTATCGAGGAGGGGGACGGAAACAAGGCGATGTCAATTAAGCGCCGATAACAGGAGGGGGGGCGGTACAAGTAATAGCGATGCTGCAACATCAGGACCAACAACTTGTGGAGAGGGTGGGGGAGCAGGCTAAAATTGTTTGTGCGATTTTTCAGTGAAAATGGCGTGTGATAGTTTTTTCACGTGAATTTTTTGTTTTTTTCTCATGTCCGAAGATGGAAAAAGGTTCCTGGCCTATGAAAGACGTGGACGTAGCAGTTTATATAACTATAGTAATTTATTGACTGGATAGAAACTCCTTAGCTAATTGACTCTTTTTGATTTCTCTTCAACACATTCATAAGTGGTTTTTTTTTTTTCAATTGAGTGTTGCCTTAGGTTGAATTCCGTTAGTTAAATTCCGTACATCAATTTTTTTGTGCCTAGTTTTTTTGATCGGCAGTTTTTTTTTTTATCGTATAGATCAAATTGATTTTTACAAAAAGCCCTGAACATTTTTTTTTTCATTAAGTTATAATTGACATCAACATGGCTTTAGATACATTGGATTACTCTGTCATGGTGGCATTGGCATTAGCAATGCTTGTCTACTTTGGTAAGTCGAAGCTTTTCCCTGCTAACGACAATATGGCGGGATTCGTGGCTAATTCTGGAGACGGTGAAACCTCGAGAAATTTGGCTGAAACTTTGACCAAGAACAAAAAAAATACCGTGGTGTTGTACGGTTCCCAAACTGGTACTGCTGAAGACTACGCTTCCAAATTATCCAAAGAATTAAGTTCCAAATTCGGATTGAAGGTTTTAACTGGAGGTTTGGCCGATTACGATTATGACAATTTGGCTGACATCCCCTCCGATGCCTTGGTATTCTTCTTGGTTGCTACCTATGGTGAAGGTGAACCAACCGATGATGCTGTAGAATTCTTTGACTACTTGGACAACGAAGCTGATACTTTGTCCAACTTGAAATTCGCCGTGTTCGGTCTAGGTAATAACACCTATGAATTCTTCAATGCTATGGGTAGAAAACTTAACACCAAATTAGAAGAGTTGGGTGCAGAAAGATTCGCTGAATACGGTGAAGGTGACGATGGTACTGGTACTATGGATGAAGATTACTTGACGTGGAAAGATGCCGTCATTGACTCTTTGAAGAATAACTTGAATTTCGAAGAACATGAGTCGGTTTATCAACCAGTGTTGCAATTAACCGAATCTGATTTCTTAACTGCTGACGATGATTCCGTCAGTAACGGGGAGCCAAATAAAACTTACCTCAAACCGGGTGAAGATTTAACTAAGGGACCCTTCGACCATTTACATCCTTACTTATCAAAAATCACCAAAACCAAAGAATTGTTCAACACCAAGGAAAGATCTTGTGTTCATGCAGAATTTGATTTATCTGACTCGAACTTGAGATACACTACCGGTGACCATATCGCCATTTGGCCTTCCAACTCAAACGAGAACATTGAAGTCTTCTACAAGGCCTTTGGCTTGAAAAATAAAGCTGAAACTGTTTTTGAATTGAAGGCTTTAGATTCTACAGTTCCTATCCCTTTCCCTACCCCAATTACTTATGACGCTGTAATTAGAAACCATCTTGAAATCTCTGGTTCAATTTCCAGACAATTTTTATTGTCGATTGCTCAATTTGCTCCAAGTGAAGATATTAAGAAAAGAACTTTAGAAATCGGTAATAACAAGGAATTATTCGCTGAAAAAATTCACTCCCAATATTTCAATTTGGCCGATGCATTATTATACTTATCTGAAGGTCAACCATGGGATAAAGTTCCATTCGAATTTTTAATTGAATCCATCCCTCATTTGCAAGCTCGTTATTACTCCATATCCTCTTCTTCCTTATCTGAAAAGACTTCTCTTCACGTAACTGCTGTGGTTGAAGCTGAAACCAAGGGTACTCAATTAATCACTGGGGTTGTTACCAACTTGTTAAAGAACATCGAGATTGACCAAAATAAAACCGGGGAAAAGCCAACTGTTACCTACGATTTGAAAGGACCAAGAAACAAATTCTCCAACTACAAATTACCAGTTCATGTTAGAAGATCTACTTTCAAATTACCTAGTAATCCACAAACTCCTGTCATCTTAATTGGACCAGGTACTGGTATTGCCCCAATGAGAGGTTTCGTTAGGGAAAGAGTTGCTTTGAAGCAAAAGAATGGTGCTGCCATTGGAAAAACCCTCTTATTCTATGGATGTAGAAAGGAAGATGAAGACTTCCTCTATAAAGAAGAATGGCCAGTATATGCCAAAGTTTTGGGAGAAGCCTTTGAATTTGAAACTGCTTTCTCCAGAGAAAACCCTGCTAAAAAGGTCTATGTTCAGGATAAGATTTTGGCTAGAGCTGAACAAATCAACCAATTACTTGAAGATGGAGCTTTTATCTATGTTTGTGGTGACGCTTCTAAGATGGCCAGAGATGTTCAAAGTACTCTTACTAAGATTTTGGCTAAAGAAAGAAATGTTTCCAGTGAACGTGCCGCTGAATTAATCAGATCTTTGAAAACTCAAAATAGATATCAAGAAGATGTTTGGTGATTGGTGTCGGGAAAATAACCTTCAAAACACAAAAATTAATAGCTCTAATCAATGCATTTCCTGTTTAGATTGACATGTTTGTATCATTAGCTTTCAACCTTCACTTCAACTTTGATATTATAAATTTATACATAATTTTTACTCTCCGTTATATACAAATACAATAACTCTATAAATTGAACAACTGTAAAATTACATTGACTTTAAAAATAGATAAAACAACTGACGAGCTTTAAAAATAGATGTAACTAGAAATTTATCGATTTTAAAAATAGACATAGGTATACAAACTACACAAATGCATACCAGTCGGGACAAGACAAATCACGCATTACCCCTTCATCTGACAGATTACATTAAGGGCTTATAAAATCTTAATCGAGTTGAATGTTATATAAAATTAGTAAAAAAGATCTAAACAATGCAAAAAACGTTATATCAATCTTGAAATGGTGAATGAAGGAAAGTAATGAAGTCAAAGAAAGGCTCCAGACATATAAAAGAATAATAGGAAAGAAATGAATGAATTATTAGTAGGATGAGAATGCACATTGAAAATGAGTGGTACTAAAGAAATAAATTAACAAGATCGGATAGGACTTTGGTTATCTATAAGTGGTTTGGTTATGTTTCTAAATTATCAGAAACATTTCGTTTGATGCAATATCTCCAACCCGGATTCGAGGAATTGTATATAGATTGTAGTTGTTGTTCAATGCTAAGCCAATGTTTATACTTCGATTTTGATTTAAGATCCAAGTCGTAGATATTACAAGTAAGAAGGAATTTGCCAAATGAATCCACATTGATCAAATTTTGGACGTTATTCTGAGAATTATGAGTATTGTTATGTTTGTCGTATTTTTCGAATTTGATGAATAATCCCACATCTCTCAAAGTCATCACCAAGGATAAGTTCTGGGATACGTCGTTCACAGAAGTTAAGTTTTTGATTAAATCATTTTTATTATTGATTTTCTGATACTCTTTTAATTTTTGGAACACGGAATTGGGATTACTCAAGAAAATCTTGAATAGGTTTTTGATCGGTATCCCATTATTGGTTTCGATATTATTTAGCACTGCGTCGGGGATGGGAGAAAAGATGTCATTAAGTCCTTCATCTATCGACTCGGGGTATAGCAAGTCAAGAGGACAGAAATGTCGGGGAAATCCTTTTAACATATTTAACAGACATGTTCGGCAGTAATTTGAGGCGGTATTGTCGTACAACCATTTTGGTTTTATTTCGAATATCACGAAGTCCACTTTATCTGCAGCAGCATTCAAGTTTGATACAATATTCGGACTACTTTCAACCTTGTGGCTATTTGTTTGAGGAGGACGGATATCTACGGGAGGCTCCAGATTATTACCCACGTAAAGATGACAGTTCTTCGAGAGTGATAATTTTGTGTAGTTACCATCAAGAATATTGGGAATTAGCAAACCATAACGTTCTTTCAACATTAATTTGTTACCTTTGCTGTCCAATTTGTTAACGAAGTCGGTCGTGAGAACAACTAGTTGGATATCGATAATTTGATGAGGAAATAAATGCTTACACTTTAGTTCGATGAAATCATAAAGTTCACAAGTTGAAATGTACTGATCGTTTTCTTTCAATAGTCTGACTCTTAATAATTTATGTCTTAGATAATCATTGTTACCGTTATATTTGAATAGAATATTGGCATTACCTTTTGCAAAGTAAATCCAGTCGTTGGGTGATGTGATTTTAGAAATTTCCATACTAACAGTTCGATCATATGTATACAAATTAACAAGCAGGAACCGGGGAACTTGAAAAGGTTGGTATAAACTTAAACCAAGGAAACGTCAAAGGCAATTTAACGAGGGAAAACTCCTAAGATTGGTGAAGAAGCACTAACGACGTGACACTGGACGAATAATAGGATGGTATGACGATCTAGTCTAACTATCAGATACAAGTAAAGAGGATTAAAAAGAGAAGAAACAGGAAAAAAAAAAAAAAAAAAAAACCAAAAGAAAAAAAAAAAAAAACAAAAAAAAAAAAAAAAAAAAAAAAAAAATAAAAAAAAAAAAAAAAAAAAAAAAAAAAAACAAAAAAAAAAAAAAAAAAA